>VXBJ01005684.1:92732-114778 GCA_013400055.1 Nycticryphes semicollaris
ATGAAAAAGGAATTGCTTCCCTGGATGCTTTCCACTGGGACTTTTATTTTTTAATTTATTTTATTTTATTTTTTCCCCCCGCCTTGGATGTGTTTCTCACATGAAACAGTTTTCTTGCCGCAGAGGGTTGGAAACCTGCTTATGACACAGGGACAGGAGGACGTGTTCCTCCGAAGGAGCTGGTGAAGGGGGGGGTTTAAAGGGCCAGGAATAGAGCCTGGGTCGCCTTGGCGTAGTGCCCCGACTCTAATCCGCCGGAGTTTAGGGATTAGACTCCCAAGCCCCACCTCCCCTGACTTGGTCTTTTCTGCCCTTCTCAGATAACCCCAGGATTTCTTCAGGGTGAAAAAAAAAAAACCCAAAAAAAACCCAAACAGCAAGAAAATGTACCTGACAAATCTGCACGGGGCCGGGGAGAAGGGAATGTTCCGGCCCCTGGAATTTTTTCAAATAATAAAAAAGCCAGAGTTGTAGAAATTAAAAAGAAAAAAAAATTAAAAATCACATGAAACAACAAGAAAATCTTCATCTGGGTTTTTGGGGGGAACACTGGTCCTACCAGTGAAGCGCTGCAGCAAGGAAAGGTATTTTCACCACCTCATGGAGGAGACAGAAGAAAGGGGGGGAAAGGATTTTAGGGTCTCTAAAGTTTTGTTTACCAGCTCCTTGTATTGGGGTACAAAGCACAGGACATCCAGACACTTCTTTATCTAGATCCACCTCCCCATTACTGCTACTGCAAGGTTCTGGAAAACAAACTTAAATTACTAATTAAAAAATATTTGGTGTCTATTTTCAGGGCCTAGACCGGACAGAATATACTCAAAGTGGAAAAAAAAATAATGAGTTGCTTGAGTAATTGGCCTCTCCCGGTAGACAATTAGGTTGGTACCAAAGGTAGGTTCTTTAGAAGGGATATTATGCGTCAATAGAATTTTAACAAGAGTCACCCATGGCCCAGGACACACATGGAACTCCAAACTCCATCTGCAGCCCACTGCCAGACACAGCTCTCTCTCTGGAGATGTTCAAAACACCCCTGGACACATTCCTGTGGGACCTGGTCTAGGAGGACCTGCTGTGGCAGGGGGTTGGAGGAGATGATCTCCAGAGGACCCTTCCCACCCCACATCATTCCGTGACTCTGTGACTCTGTGAATTTGGGAGATAAAGAGCATTTCTGAGCATCCAGCGGGAGCAGAATAAACCTGATTTAGGTTCTAGGGAAGAGTGACGTGGCTCCAAACCAAATCAGATTCATAGAATAGTTTGAGTGGGAAGGGACCTTAAAGCCCATCCAGGGCCACCCCCTGCCCTGGGCAGGGACACCTCCCACCANTTCCTGTGCTGAGGACTCCAGAGCTGGACACAGTGCTCCAGTCAGATGCACAGTTAGAGCATCAAGCAATACCTCTGTGACGATGTCTAAAGCAGCACAGGTACCTCGACTTCCCTGTCCCTTGTCCCCAAAGCCAGTCCCCCTTGTCCCTCCATCCCTCCCGACGGATGGAGTGCTGCCACCACTCAGCCACCACGGGTTGGGGGACACCAGCCACCCACCCTAGTGCTTTTACAACGCTGTGATTTATGGCGTGAGGAGATGGAGAAGTGGTGTTCGGTGTTAATAAAGCCGAGGGGCTGACGTGGCCAGTTGAGCCGCAGCGTGGAGATACCCCTCACTCTGGTGAATAGACACAGGATGCAGCTGGGGAGCAAGAATAGAGAGGTACTACTTGCTGATAAGCTTTTACGACTCGGCCCGTTTCAAACTTCTTTTGCAATCGGGAAGAGACTCCAGTAAACTCTGGAATGAACAAATTAAAAAATAAAAAAAAAACCCACCAACCCCAAAGCCAGCTGTAACCGAAATGGAGAGCGTGACGCAGAGTCCGTGTGAAAGTCACATTTAAGAGCAAGAACCCGGGGCACTGAAGGTGTCAACAGCTCCAGGGAGGAGAGAGCATTGTGAATGTTGAGTCATGGAGCAGCATCACCCAACAGCCATGGGTCGGACCTGCTGACTGCAGCATATCCATCCCGCCACACAGCCCCTGGCTCCAGCAGGCAAGAGGCCAGGGAGGTAAGATCTTCCCAATTGTGCAGAATCCACAACCTTCATCCTGTTTCTCAGAGCCCAGCATCATTTACCTGGCAGAACTTTTGCCCCAGAAAACAGAATCACAGAATGCTGTGGGATTGGAAGGGACCTCTGGAGATCATCTCCTCCAACCCCCTGCCACAGCAGGGGCACCCACAGCAGGTCCCACAGGAACGTGTCCCCATGGGTTGGAATGTCTCCAGAGAAGGAGACTCCCCCACCTCTCTGGGCAGCCTCTGCCAGGGCTCTGCCAGCCTCCAAGTGAAGAAGTTCACCCTCACGTTGAGATGGAATTTCCTGTGCTCAAGTTTGTGCCCACAAGGGCAAAAAGGAGGCTTCTTCCACCAACAGGGGTTGGAGACAAAAAGAATATCCTTCCTTCCCTCTGCAACCTGTGAAGCGTTGGGACGCTGCGGTGACAGTGGCCAAGCAAACAGGGAACTCGGAAGGAGACTTGGTCCCAGGTGATGCTCCCGCAGCCCATACGCGAATGCTTGAATAAACAGCCCTAACAGACAGATTCGTTTTAAGGGGCTCGATATATTTTTGGTTTTCTCATGTACTTGCACATGGGCTCCATCATCCAGGAAAAAGCTTCTGACTACACTCAGCCCGCTCCGGTTGATGCATTTTCGGAACACGTTGCCAAATTTATCTTGGATGCAGTTTCCCCTGTCATCTCGAAACAGCATTTATTTACACGCTTGCTCAGCAGAAGGTTGCACTCCCCAGGAGCAGAGGAGGACTAAAGCCTCTGCTTTCTGCCTTATAATAGTTTAAATTTCAAACATAAACCCAGTTTCTTTTGAAATAAGCAACAGGGGACCGGTACATAAGACGACTGCTTTGCAGAAAGAGTAGAACAGACCCAGAAAGAATCATCCCAGCTCTTCCCCCTCCTGCAGACCCCTTGTCTGACTGTGGAACGCCGTCTCCTCTCTCCACAGCAACACCAGTCATCTCCTGTACAGAACCCTGAGACATCTACAAGTGCTACAAGATGCAAATCTGCACGTAAAATGGCAAAGCACCCTTTTTCCTGACGCCACAGGACACGTAAGAATAGGCTGGAACATACGCAACCTCAAAGCTTTTCCTTTTTGAGGTACCAACCCCTGTTTTCCAGTCGCAATGAAACCACCAGCCCCTGTGGGACCACGACGCAGGTGACACAGCTGGTGATGACTTGTGCACGTGAGGAGGGGACAAGGAGGAAGCAAGAACTAAGAATGCTTTGCCAGTTTGCCATCTCACTGCCATCTGAGCAGCAACTGCACATTCTGGACGACTCATCTTTTCAAAGGGCACCTGAGAACACAAAGGTTTGTTGGTGCTTGCTCCTGTCTCTCAAGCACGACAGTGACATAAGCCTGTCGTTCCTCGAGACAGGAGCACACTTGCTAAAGGGCTTTGGAGCAAGGAGGGAACCACAGGGTAGGTATGTCCCTCAACAGCCCAGAGGTAGCACCGAGCTCCTCATCTTCCCCTCCCTCAAGGGCCTTTCCTGGAAGTCCATCAAGTTTTGACACTCTCTGTGGACAACCACAATGCTGACTTGTCAGCTTTCATGCTATTTTCAGTATGTTCTTGAGGATAGAATCACAGAATTGCCCAGGTTGGAAGGGACCTTTCAGATCATCGAGTCCAACCATCAACCTAACTAATAAAACCCATCACTAACCCATGTCCCTCAGCACCACATCAACCCATCTTTGAAATCCCTCCAGGGATGGGGCCTCAACCCCTGCCCTGGGCAGCCCATTCCAAGCCTGAATAACCCTTTCAGTGGAGAAATTGTTCGCAATATCCAACCTGAACCTCCCCTGGTGCAACTTGAGGCCGTTTCCTCTTGTCCCATCACCTGTGACTTGGGAGAAGAGACCGACCCCCCCTGGCTACCCCCTCCTTTCAGGGAGTTGGAGAGAGCCAGAAGGTCTCCCCTCAGCCTCCTCTTCTCCAGGCTGAACACCCCCAGCTCCCTCAGCCACTCCTCACAAGACCCCTCACCAGCTCTGTTGCCCTTCTCTGGAAGGTCAAGCCATTTAAACAGACCCGTCCTCTCAGAAACCTCCTTTGGGAGTGGTTGCCTCCCCACGGGCACTGCAGATGGTTTCCTGCAGGCAGCCCTTTGCTCCTGCCCGTTCGGTCCATTCCAACATCTTCTACATCCACCCACCAGCTGGTCATGAAGTCCCAGAGGAACCACATCCCAAAGCTACTGGTACCTCTGAGCAATCAAGGAGAATGCAAGCCCAAATACAGGTTATTTGCTTGAAACATCTCTGTTACGTGGATTTATCTACAGAAAATATAGCCCATTTGTTCAGTAATATATATACTACAATGAGCTTTAGTATTAATGAGGCAGTTTTGAAAACTGGGAGGGACTTTTACTGGGTTTGGGTTTTAATAAACTCCCCATTAAGTGATCTCATTGTTACATGAAATGTTTCACCCCACAGAGTTGTTCTCAGAGGTTGGAATTAAGTCCCATTATAAGATTTAAACACGAGTCTCAGTTCTTGACCAAACCTTGTTTTCAAAAACTCTTACTGACTGGAACATCAAAAACTCTACAAGTTTATCTCAACTCACGGGTAAAGCCTCCAGGAGCACCGTCCTGAAACCAAGGTAAGGATTATTTGAATTTATTTTGACACAGTAAGTTCTATCATTCGGATTTTAATTCACATCAACAACTTTGGGAGAACCGCTCAACTCGGATACGCTCCAAAAATGAGGTAACATAATATAGAGGAGTGAATGAAATGGAAGCTTTCTTCTGCACAAACAAGAAAGTAACATTATCACAACACGGGGAAATACAAGAGGAGCTGCTGGCACTGCACCCTGGGGTAGGTGTAGCAGTTGAAGCCATTGTTTTACTATGTTTAGATTGCTTAGCATAAAATGACACCACTCTATAAAAACTGATAAAGTCAGCTGCCTGTTTGTTTTCCTTCCCTTCTCTTAAAGGAACCCAAGGAGCTGTGACTGGAGACGTACCAGCCAGGAGAAGTCCAGCTGAAGCCCTCTCTCCAGCAGGACGAGGTGAACCTCTGCTGCCGAGCACCCGGATCCTGACGTCTTCCACAGACCCCTGCTAGATTCAATGCAGAATCTAGTAGAGCCAGGAAAAGACGTTCAAGATTTGGCTTACACAAGAGATTTACGAGATGAGCCAATTGACAGGAAGAAGGGATTTCTGACTGCAAATATTCTGAATATATCTGTTGGAGGCTGAAGTAAACCAGGCATTCCTGGAGCTTTGCTTTCTGCAAAGCGTGACATGTAAATCACAAAAGCACTTTCTCTAGAGGCAGGATGGTATCAGGCTTTAAACCCAGGAGCAGCAGTGGATTTTTCCTAAAAAATTACAATTTCAAGGCAGCCTGTGGGATCTGATACATTATTTTTTGCCATTTATTATTGTGACAATGTCATGTCCCGCAATATTCTTGTTAGGCCTTACTGGTCACTTTTTACTTGTCCATGTTTACACATCCAATTGGCCATTCCTGTGAGTTTTTTCAGTTTTGCATACTAAAGGGGAAAAAAAAAAAAAGAGCAGAGGTTCAATTTTGGCATGAAAAAGCTCCTAAAATATCCCCCATCTGCTTCAAAGCATGCGCTTGGGAAAAAACAAGGTGGGCAAATTCTTAGGAATAGTTTGAAAATGGGAAAGTGGCAGGAGGAGGGAGCGCATCTCAGGGATGGACTGAACAAGAAGGCGAAAGTGAGAAGATGATTTGCAGACACAGAGCACAAGTTTGCCCCACTTGAAGAAAACGAGGCAGCACACAACAGATTTATAATTTAGTGCCTGATTTGAGGCATAAACCTCAATAACCTCTCAACACACCTGAGAGGAGACTGCTCCAGAGGGCTGATTTATGAGAGCGCTTTCATGTGCTCTTCAACTAATCCCGTGTCTATTTAACAAAACAATCCTGTTTTATAAAGTAGTTGCTCTCTGTTCAAGCCTGGTGTAAAGAGCTCCTTTCCAGAAGTCTGGGCCCAAGTGTATTGTATCACAAGACCAGGTAGCACCAATCGAGCAACACTACAAGTATTTTACACCATAAATAAAAATTTAAGCACAGCACATGACTTTTAACTGGATGCAAGACTTTCAAAGTACATCATACAGAATCACAGAATGATATGGGGTTGGAAGGGACCTCTGGAGATCACCTCCTCCAACCCCCTGCCACAGCAGGGGCACCCACAGCAGGTCCCACAGGAACGTGTCCCCATGGGTTGGAATGTCTCCAGAGAAGGAGACTCCCCCACCTCTCTGGGCAGCCTCTGCCAGGGCTCTGACACCCTCACAGCAAACAAGTTCCTCCTCAGGTGCAGATGGAACTTCCCAGGGGCCACTTTGTGCCCGGTCCCTCTTGTCCTCTCCCTGGGCACCACTGAGAAAAGCCTGGCCCCATCCTCCTGACACCCACCCTTCAAGGATTTCTAGGCCTTGATCACATCCCCCCTCAGCCTTCTCTTCTCCAGACTAAACACACCCAAGTCCCTCAGCCTTTCCTCACCACAGAGATGCTCCAGGCCCCTCACCATCTTGGGGCTCCTCTGCTGTCCCCTCTCCAGCACTTCCCTGTCCTTCTGGAACTGGGGAGCCCAGAACTGGTCCCAGTGCTCCAGCTGGGGCCTCCCCAGGGCAGAGCAGAGCAGAGCAGAGGGGGAGGATGACCTCCCTCCACCTGCTGCTCACACTCTTCCTGATGCCCCCCAGGATGCCATTGGCCTTCTTGGCCACCAGGGCCCATTGCTGGCTCCTGGGCATCCTGTTGTCCACCAGGACTCCCAGGTCTGTTTCCTCAGAGCTGCTCTCCAGCAGGTCCCCCCCAACCTGTCCTGGTGCAGGGGGTTATTCCTCCCCAGGGGTAGGACCCTGCACTTGCCCTTGGTGGAACTTCATCAGGTTCCTCTCTGCCCAACTCTCCAGCCTGTCCAGGTCTCACTGGATGGTGGCACAGCCTTCTGCTGTGTCAGCCACCCCTCCCAGTTCTGTGTCATTGGCAAACTTGCTGAGGGGACATTCCATCCCTTCATCCAGGCCATTGATGAAAATATTGAATGAATTGTATCCAAGTGTATAATAATATATATGATATATATATAATATAATATACACATATATAAATGGAGCATGGATACGTGAACCTAAGCAAAGAAACATCAAAGTGTGGGGAAATTTTTCCAATGTCTGCTGAATATTGCCAAGTGTCACAAAACCAGCTGTGGGTAACTGCCACGGGAGTTCCCGGGTGTAAGTCCATGTCCCACTCAGCAAAAGCTCAGGCCGTGTGTCCAGTGTGGCGTGGGGCTGCACGCCCAGTGCCACCAGTAACCCAGATATGGGTAGGTTTTGGATTTTTCTCCAGGGAAATCAATCCAGCCCACTCAGTCCAGGTTTCCCGGTAAATGGCTCCTGAACTTTTCCTCCCACGGGATTGTCCCGGGGGAAAAGTCTCTTCTCGCTCCCAATAACACTCAAATACCCCTCACAAAATGTCCCCACTGACAAAGTGTGCGGGACCCCCTCTTATGTCTTAAGTTGCACTTCTCTAATCACAGTTTGGAGTTTCTCCCTTCCATTGGGCTTCATACTTCCAAATGCATGGCTCCTGGAGCTGGATGTTTTCCTCCTCCCTTCGAGCATCTCCAAGATGTTGAAGTCATTCAGAAAGCATCACAAAACTCTGGACCACCGACACCAACCACAGTCCCCAGCCAGGGCTGGCCCCGGCCAAGTGCCCAGTACAGAATGTATGCTGGCTTTTGGCTTTCTTCTGGGAGGAGGAGGAAGACAGAAAACCCCTGATCCAGCGCAAAAACTCGACTGGCAGAGGCAGGAAGCCTGGCTGTATAAAACGTTTTGGACGTATCTGAAGCAGCCAAGGGAGCTAATGCACTTTCAGCACTTCGCGGAGTGCAGCCGCAGCATTTCTGATCCAATTCTGGGCATTCTGAAGTGATAAGCAGTTTCACGATATGCTGGTTTCAAAAAACATAATCCAGCATAAAGGATATTTTTAACATGGGTGATTTCAGTAATCTGCTACAGCCCTCGACCTCCTGCACAGCCCACGTGGCACAACCAAGCAGCACAGAACAGCCTGACACCAGCAGGAACTTGAAGTGGTTTTATCCACAAAATCCTTATGCAACTTCGGTGTGTGCTCTCCAACCACAGGCTGAGAGTGGAGAGAGTGTGTGAGACCGAGAACCATGAGCACATCAAAGGTTTTATCTGGTTTTGAAAAGTAAAGACTGGAGGTGGGCGAAAAAGAAGGAAAAAAAAATTAGAAAAAAAAAAACCCAAATCAATCCCATAAAACTTTACCTTGCTACTAGATAAAAGACCCTGTAAGATTATGTCATTTCCACAAGTTAGATGAGTTCCTCAAAAGTCAGGAGGGATGTGATACCACTGGAGATCACAGAATCTACATGGTTGGAAAGGACCTCCGAGGTCTTTGAGTCCAACCACAGACACACACTAAAACCCCTACATCTCAGCCACTAGAGCATGCCCTGAGGCGCCACATCTACTTGTTCCTTAAATCCCTCCAGGGATGGTGACTCCACCACCTCCCTGGACAGGCTGTCCCAGTGCCTGAGCACTCTCTCAGTAAAGTCATTCTTCCTGATATCTCATCTGAACCTCCCCTGCCCCAACTCCAGACCATTTCCTCTGCTCCTGTCATTATTCCCTTGGGAGAAGGGGCCAGCACCCACCTCTCTACACCCTCCTGTCAGGGAGTGGCAGAGGGCAAGGAGGTCTCCCCTCAGCCTCCTCTTCTCCAAACTCAACATGCCCACTTCCCTCAGCCTCTCCTCACAGGACTTGTTCTCCAGACCCCTCACCAGCTTGGTAGCTCTTCTCTGGACACGCTCCAGCCCCTCAATGTCCTTCTTGGAGTGAGGGGCCCAGAACTGGACACAGCCCTCAAGGTGAGGCCTCACCACTGCCCAGTCCAAAGGCACCATCACTTCCCTGCTCCTGTTGGCCACACTGTTCCTGACACAGGCCAGGATGCTGGTGGCCTTCTTGGCCACCTGGGCACACTGCTGTCTGATGTTCAGCCAGATGTCCACCAGCACCCCCAGGTCCTTTCCTGCTGGGCAGCTCCAGCCACTCTGCCCCAAGCCTGTAGCGCTGCTTGGGCTTGTTGTGACTGAAATGCAGGACCCAGCACTGGGCCTTATTGAAACTCATGCCATTGGCCTTGGCCCATCCATCCAACCAGTTTGGGTCCCTCTGTAGAGCCTCCCTACCCTCCAGCAGATCAACACTCCCACCTAGTTTGGTGTCATCTGCAAACTTACTGAGGGTGCACTCGATCCCCTCATCCAGGTCATAAGATACTAAACAAGACTGGCCCCATCAAAAGGATGGGGCAATAGGACAAGACGAAATGGCCTCAAGTTGTGCCAGAGGAGGTTTAGATTAGACATGAGGAAAAATTTTTACACCGAAAGGGTTATCAAGCACGGGACCAGGCTGCCCAGGGCAGTGGTGGAGGCACCATCCCCGGAGGGATTTCAAAGCCGGGCAGACGTGGTGCTGAGGGACATGGGTTACTGATGGGGTTTGTCAGTGTTGGATTGATGGTTGGACTTGATGATCTGAAAGGTCCCTTTCAACCCAGGCAATTCTATGATTCTATGGTTTGTCCCTCCCTTCAGGCACCCTTGCCCTTCCCCGTGATCAGCTCGGAGCCAGATGAGAGTCATACACCGCCGTGACCCACTGACTACCTTGACTTCCCAGTGAGGTGACTGTGAAGAGCGGACCAAGCTCGTGATCTTTAATCTCAGAGCTCCAGACTATCAATTAGCCATTAATAAGAGCTTGGCCCAGATCAGGCAGGGCCACATGATTGCGTTTTTGCTGCATTAGTCAGCGAAGGAAGCTGATATGGGTCCTTTCAGCACCAGGACACCAACTGAAACAGGAGGAACATGACGCAGCATAAAAGCAGAGTAGTATAAACAGACAACGCATGATCCTGCATAAAGCCAATCTATTTAGAAACGTTAAAACTCACTTTACCAGCAAAATGAGTTTGCTCCTGGATTGGCATTTGGCTTCATGGGAGAGTAATGTTCTTCATTTGGTTCTGAAGTGCCCTAAAGCTGGATTTACTGTATCCTCCAACCACAGCCAAGAGCACAAAACTGAACTGCTGAGCAGGCAACTCCCAAGTTTTAACAAGACTGTCCCCTAGATGACATCCATTTCACGGCAGCTCAAAATAGTCTTACTCATATCAGCCTAAAACAAGACCGAGAAGGAAACAATAACCCGGAGCTGAAAAGTAGTTTTCTTGCCAGAAAGTGTTCGTAGCTGCTTCTTACAAACTCCTTTCCAGTCACCCACTGCCATGGAAGGTCAACTTGTAGGAAAAAAACAGAGATGCTGAGAAGCAGCAACATCGTAGGAGGTCCCAAGTCCTCCAAAGTAAATTATGAACTACTGAAATGACTAATAAGCTTGTCCAGAAAACCAGATTTCTGGTAGATGAGATGAGAAAATGTGATTAATGTAGGTATTTCTTTCTTTCAGAATGTCTGGAAAACCTCATCTGCTGTAGGAATGGCCTATGAAAAAAAATCACTTATCTGGATGGAGACAGCCTAAGAAGTTAAGACCACTTTCATCTCCCTTTACCAAAGTTCCTGTCCCACTGGCTGACTCCTTCCAACTCCAACATCACAACAAAGTCCATAAACGTGAACTTCCCAGACACGCCCAAAATTTTCTCTTCAGAAAGGAGAGATTTCCCAGGCTCCCGTGCAACCCGGCCCTTTATCAATGAGGATTTCAAGCCAAAGCATTTTAACATGAGCAAGATATATCAAAAGTTAGAGTTCCTACTTCTGCTAAACTCAAAAGCAGCTCCAAGAGCCACAGTTAACACCCTCTGTGTGATTTACAGCCTACAAGAGAAAAAGGTGCAAGTCGATTTAAGTAGAGCATGAGAATTCCTGTGTGGTGCCCACAAGAGTCAAGTTACGAAGGGAACAGGCCAGGAATTGCATCCTAAGATCCAACACACAAGAATATTGGACCAGGCTCATCTGCTCACGTCCATCACCCTCTGCTGTCATCCTCTTTTTCACACCTACCTGCCTAAAAAACTGGAGGTGGGAAAGGCACCCTTTGGGAAGAAACCTCAGAAACCCAAGTTTCTATAACTGGTCTGAAACACACATGGTCAGCAGCCATTCAGATAAAACCTGCCCAACTTGGTCATCCCCTGGCTTCTCCGTAGCTGTTCCGATTCATCCCCAACCCAACAGAAATCCTTCCAACCAGGATTCCTGAGGACCGCCTGGAGGGATTTCAAAGCCGGGCAGACGTGGTGCTGAGGGACATGGGTTAGTGATGGGGTTTGTCAGTGTTGGGTTGATGGTTGGACTCCATGATCTGAAAGGTCCCTTCCCACCTGGGCAGTTCTAGGATTCTATGTATTTAGGTAAGTTGGTGCTTGCAGATTTCACCCATCATCTTCAACTGGGAATCTCCATTGCAGAAGAGGGTCCAACGGTGGCCAACTCCAGCTAATTTTTAAAGCTGCCTTTTGAACTTTTGGTGGAACGGGCCTCAAGTAAGGAACATGCATCTTACCCAGCAGCAGCAGGCCCTTTCTTATATCCAGGGTATAACTGCCTGTCATTGAACCCAGCTTGTAAATCCCTGCGTAATCACAAATTTCTTGGAGACATCTGCTAACAAAGCACAACTTTATGCCCAGCACCTAATTGCAACACGGCTGTTTAAAGGTAAGAGGAAAAGTAATATACAGTAATATTACACCCCAGTTATCTGCCCTCATTATCTCACATGTTTTTTTATTGCAAAGTGGAATGATTGGTCCGGAAACAGAGCCAGAGAAGTTGGTCTGATACCACAGTATCATAGGCTTCATAGACATTATTGAGAATTTCAAATTAGGGGTCATACCCAGCAGCTACTGACCTCATAAAAACACACTAGATACCTTTTATGGAGTTACAAGTCAAGGCTTCCCAGGAAAATACTAAGCTGCTCGTAATCAGCTGGTTTATACCAGCAATACTTAACGCAAAGGTGTTTTATTCATCATTTAGCATTAAAAAGGCAGAAACGGGTTCAAGAAAGAAGGCTTCAGTTGCAGAAAAGCAATTACAGAAACTTTTTGCAGTTCACAGAAATCTCTACACGCCCCCGTATTTCTCCACCACCGAAGGCTACGAGGACATTCGGGTTACTTGCCGGGAGATATATTTTGAGCACGATGAGCTTAAGTTGGTTTTGCAATGCTTTTTAATAAATTAAGCTGTACACCTAATGTTCAGTGAACTGCACTGGCTCTGGGCTCTTCTAGCTTCATCTTTAATTTGAGTAATTATTTTAAAAGCTGGAGACATGATCTCCCTTTATTCAGTGTCTGGAGAAGATTCTGACACCGTAAGATACAGTCGGGGTTTCCACAGGGTTGTTTTGCAGCCTATTCCCTTTTCAGCAGAAATTACACATCGCAATTTTGGCAAAGGGAAGAGGTGGGCGATCCAAACAAAACTTACAAAATAAGGATGTTGCTTTTTTTATTATTTTTTTTTTTTCTTTTTGCAGCAATTCCTGCTGTTTCACTCCTTTATTCACAGAACCAGAGCGCCCGTCCTGGGTTAAACGACAGTGTGATGATGGCAGTTACGTGTCCACTCCTTTAATTTACACTGGAAGTAGGACTAAGCCACGGAACAGAGTAGCTGGAGCATCCTGGCTGCAGTTGGGTGCCCACAGTAGTCACAGAAAGGTGCCTGGACTTGCCCACGTTGCCAGCAAAGCCCGGGATCAAGCCGACACTCAAGCCCAGACTTGCTCACATTCCTTCCACGCGAGCAGCTCCCAGCCTCAGCTTCACAGCACTTCTAGGACGGAAAACTGAAGGCCTACCACAAACCCCACAAGATCCCGCTTTTCCTCCTTGCCACCAGACCCCAGCAAGGTCCCAGGTCCAAGGTGGCGCTCTCCAGTGTGGGGATCGCAAGTCAGGCTTGGTGGCACAGGGCACGGATGCTCCCTTCCCACACCAAAGCCTACTCACAGCCCTGCGCTTTAAGGTCAAGAGCATCACTGCCAGGGAGAAGGAGAGCTTGGGGCAGCACAAATCCCTGCAGCCCTCTCACACGTCCTTGGTCACGCATCCAAGTGACACAAGTCACCTCCTGAGCTTCCTTGGGCCCTCAGCCTTCCTCTTGCATTCAAGCCTTTGCTAAATCTCCTTCAAATGGTTTTCAGCTGTCTAAGACACCTTTTACAAGAGCACTCTGTCTTTTTGAATGGGTCTGTTTGCAGTTTAAACACGTTTAAATTTTATTTTAGCTCATTTTACAGCTCCACAAGCAGAGGGAAACACCAGGCAGACGACTGTATTAATCAAAGGAAGCCCCTTCCTAATTCAAAACCTGGAAAAAGCACACAATCACCTTTTCCTCTACTAAGGCAACCAAAACACCTCTTTTGTCTGACACGAGCATATTCAGGAGTGGTGATTTACCCTAATAAGGTGTCACAATCCCCTTCCCCAGGCACGGTTAAGTATAACTCGCTGAAGGCCACAGAAAGCCTTCTCAAAGCTTGTAGGACACCGGGGGCATCCGCTGTGGGAGACAGACCGCCTCTCCTTCTAAAACCCCAACTGCGGCTTTTCAGTGTATGAACTGGTCACTTACTGACCATAAAGAGGTAGAAAACACCAAACAGTATTTTATCCCGAGCAAGAAGCGTTTACAGGAAAAAATCTTTGCGTGCATCACTTTGGTGCAGAAGATCTTTCCTTTCCAAGCACATTCTGGTGCTGTACGTGTCAGTAAAACGCTGGAGACCTGAGATAACTCTGAAGCAGAGAGCAAAGTTAACGCTCTGCTAACGACATCTGCCTATGCAAGATGAGTTTCCCACAAAAGGAGTGACTCCACCTGGCAGGGGTACAGGTGAACTGGGGCACAACTGGGGCAGCAGGACTAGATGATCGTTGCAGGCCCCTGCCAACTGAAATGTTCCGTTCTAAATAAATACTCTCTCCTACAACCTGTCTCTAACACCACCCTTCCAGTCCCTATCACAGATGCACTGAAGACTTTGCACTGGTCTTCAACTGATTTCCAGCCCCACCCCAGTTGCAATCCAGACTTTGTTCCCACACCCCTCTGGCCCCATTCGATCAGCTCTCTCCGCTCAGTCTCCTATCTCACCACGCGTTCCTCCTCCTCCTACCAGTGACGCGACTCCCACGGGATTCCATCCAGCACAGCACGGCCTTAAAGGTCAACCAGTTGAATTGCTTCAAGGCCAGAAGTCACCTGTGCTATAGAGCGCTCCGGGGGATGAAGGCAAGAGCCCCACAAGATGGAAGATCCCATGAGCTGGAAAAAAGGGACCAGAAGGAGACCCCACTGTAGCACGGGGGCCAAGGCTCCTCAAATTTGGTTATTCCTCACAAAGCCAAGCCTAAGTTGCCTTCAGATTGCACCAGGGGAGGTTCAGAATGGATATTAGGAACAATTTTTACACTGAAAGGGTTATTCAGGCTTGGAATGGGCTGCCCAGGGCAGGGGTTGAGGCACCATCCCTGGAGGGATTCAAAAGCTGGGTTGACATAGTGCTGAGGGACATGGGTTAGTGATGGGTTTTGTCAGTGTTGGGTTGATGGTTGGACTCCATGATCTGAAAGGTCCCTTCCAACCTGGACAATTCTGTGATTCTAATGGATCACGAGATATCAAACAATTTCTGTGGAACAACTCCCAGGGCACCGCACGCTCTATTCTTGTGCCATTAAGGCTTTGGAACGAAGCTTCGTTGGGGACAGAAGGGAACAAAGTGCCCGTCTGTTTTTTTCATTGGGATTATTGTTCCTGCCTCGAAGGACACACAGGCTGATCCATTCAACAGGGCTTCTGTTCTTGAGCCCTTTGTCTGCGGAGCACAGGAACTGTCAGACGGGGAAGTGATATCAGACTATTCTCATTTAATGAGAATTTGGGTGAAAACCCACTTCGCGAGCACCGAATTTGCCATCTATGAGACCCCAGCAAACTTTGCACGTCCAGTTCCCGTACAAGAAACGCACTTTCATTCAACTCCAGGGCAACGAAGCAGGTTTGATGTGCTCAAACTCAACTTTTCCTCGAGCTCCTGAGCCACGATTTCCCAACCTCGTTCTAAAGACGGAGCCTTCTCCTCTTTAGCAACCTTGAGGAAAGATCTTTACACTTAAGCATATGGGTTGACAATGCGTCTGAAGTGTTATATGGTCACGGGTATAATAAAAGCAGTTCACTTTTGCAACCTTCTGCTCAAGGTTAAGAGTTGAAATTACATCAGTAACCCTTCAGGAGGCGATTGACTGAAAACTTAAAAGCAAAACTTGAGGTGAAAATACTCTCATCCTCAAGTTGCAGACCCCGTTGAAAAAAAACCCCAAGAAAAAAAACCAGGCAGGTTCTGTTTCTGCACATATGCAAAATAGACAAAACATGAAATAATTTAATAAAGATGGCTCCTTGATGGGCAAGACTCTAGTCATCTTCTTTGACTTAAGATTACACATCTGCATAGTCATCAAAATCAAGAGGTTTGCACCTTTCGCTCAAGAAACAACCGCAGAAAAAAGGCAGAATATATCACAGGAGTCTATTTTAAGTGAAAAAAAAACCCAAAAATCTGTTGAGCCTGCAAAGCCACTAAGATTTCTTGCATAATAGCAGCTCATCGCGGCGATTTGTAAAAGAAAGTAAAATTAAACCTCCACAGGGGAACAATCGTATACAATTTGAGCCTGTTTCATTAATTCCATGGATGAGCAGCAGTCACCTTTCCCAGGTTAAAAAAAGAGGAGCCGTTCCCACCCCATAGTTCAGAGCACAATGGTTTTTGTCCACAGCCATGGAAATATCCATGGAAATTCCAGACTTGGCAGCAGAAACAATTAAATGGATGGAAACCCCAATGTTGAAAACCACCCTGAAAAAAACGCGTAGCAAAGAAATCGGTAGATAACGGAAGTGAAAATAATAACTGAAAAATAAGCTGCAAAAGCAGCCCTTGAAATTTGTCTAAAAAGGAGCAACGCAGGCAAACCTGCTCCAATTTGTAAAGAAATGCAATTTGTTTTTCAGCTTCTTGCTGGATCCAATCTTTTCTGCTTGGAAACTCAGAGAAAATATTCCCAATAGAGCGCACCTCGCAGGAAGAGTTTGTTTACAAGGCAAGGAAAATTATATGTAATTCATCCAGCCAACACTTTTCTATTTCAGAATATTTTTAAACATTTTCATTTATTATGGTAGCAACAGAATTGAATGAAGCAATTTTTATAATTATCATTAATAATAAAGCTATTTTAGTAATTCTCAGTCTTAGAAGAAGTCATTAGAACAATTCCCACCACCCAGGTCAATTTTTCACAACTCACTCAGAGATGAGAAACATACGGATCAGTACTTCTGGAAGGACAATTAAGGCTTATTTCTGAGCAGATTTAACACAAAAGTATTTAGCAAGCGTCTATTATAGAGCAGCAAAATAAAAATATGACCCTCTTCCTCCATAAATGTAGTTGCATAATAAAAATAAGATCGGGAATATTACGATGTCTGCCCNCAGCCTTTGTTTCACTTTTGGAGCAGAATTTGCCCTGCTAACAGCACATATGCCTGGAATTCAGACGTCGAGGGTTCATTCGAGCCACAAATTAAAAGGATTTGTGTTTTGGTGGTGTCAAATCACCTCTTCTGATTTTTATGGTGAGAAAAATCTGTTAAGAAAGGGGCCGTTGGCAATTTCCCCCGATGTGCTCAGCAGGATCAGCCATACCCAAACAGCGCGGATCGCAGCCGACTGCTGCGTGGTCCGAGTCCACTCTCCTTTTATCTGCGCGGCCCTAAATTGGGACAGAAACCCACAATTCCAAACCCAACAGAACAGCTGACCAAGAACTGAGATGTAGGCTTCTCTGATTCTTCTCCTGTTTCTCCCTTAAAGCTCATGCAAATTTTCCCCGCTGAGAGTCCTTTGGGCAACTTGAGAAGTTCCTTAGGTCAAAAACTAAGAGTTGCAGGAGAGTAATTTAGAGTCATTTCTATTTGTTTCATGTAATTTGTCAACTGAAAAACACGAGACCAACTGTACCATTGGGTGTCCACAGCGGGTCGCTGGGCACCCCTTCGGTTCAGAGACACCTCAAGCAATGAGCAACTTGCGTCCTCCTATGTCCCCAACAGCTACTGCACCCTCCTAGAGGTATTTTCTTCATACCAAAAGGCAGTATTTTCATCACAGGTGCTAATTTTCAAGGCTTAACAGCTAACTCCATGATGTAATACCTTCGAGCTCGATCTCTGTGCAAGCTTCGACCTGAAAGACTGTGGCCGCTCCTTGAGGCCACTACTTCCACGTTGACTCATCAAGGTCTACAGAGAGGATGGTAGAGAGTTACGGGAGAGCGAGCGCCCCAGCAGGCTGTGGTACAAATTTAACCCAGTATCTTTTAAAGTTCTGCAGATTTCTACTTACACCACACAGTTTTATGACCCAGTTATGGGTGCTGTGATTATCTTCAACGCTGTCCCAACAGCAAGGAAAAGCATCAAACTGTGAAAAACCACAAAATCATAGAATGGTTTGGGTGGGAAGGCACCTTAAAGCCCACCCAGTGCCACCCCCAGCCCTGGGCAGGGACACCTTCCACCACACCAGGTTGCTCCAAGCCCCCTCCAACCTGGCCTTGAACCCCTCCAGGGATGGGGCTGAGCAAACTCAGCAGAAACGAGATGCCACGGCAAAGTTCAAGGCCTGGGGAACAGAAGCATCGCTCTCAGCAGTTGTAGGACTTCACTGCAACCTTGACAATTTTATTGCTGTATTTTACTTTCGAGCCACAGTTAAGAGGCTGCTTCCCCGTTCCAGATCTGTTATTTAGAGGGAACACAAAAGAGAAGCTTTTCTTCCACCAGAAGTAGCACAATGACAGGGACACGCTCCTTTATCAATATTAACCACAAACTGCTATTACTGGATTTTCAAAGAGCACTCCCTTTTGAGCCTTCTAAATGGGTTTGAAGCCGGAAGCAGCTAATTGACTTCGAACGAGAAAACCTGATAGCAGTTATCAGAACCCTTTTAATTTGCTCAAAGCGAGAGTTCAAATTCTACCTCACAAAGAAACTATGTGAAAGGCGGGTCACCGGAGCGTGACAAGGATGCTATCTGGCCACGGTAGTGAAGTCATTCCCACCAGCGTCACCGAGGAAACGTCCCGGTGGCACGGCCCCGCGCTTCAAATGCCGCGAACGCTGCTTTCAACGGGGCAGCTTTAAACCCAGCCCAAAGTCCTTGGGTTCTCCTGAGCCATAAGACGGCATTCGACTGCAAACCAGTAAGAGCCGTGCTGGTTTTGGTAGGGAGGTGTGTAACAATGTAATAACATAAAATTAAATTTTAAAAATGCCCTGAAAGACCAACCATCACGTACACAGAGAGGAGCATCGCCTTCTGTACCCAACACTCAGTCCCTGAAGGGGCTCCAGGAAAGCTGGGGAGGGACTCTGGATCAGGGAAGGGAGCCACAGGTTGAGGGGGAAGGGTTTTAAGATAAAAGAGGGGAGGTTGAGATGAGCTTCTTTGGTGTGAGGGTGGTGAGAGCCTGGCCCAGGTTGCCCTGAGAAGCTGGGGCTGCCCCATCCCTGGAGGGGTTCAAGGGCAGGTTGGAGGGGACTTGGAGCAACCTGGGCTGGTGGGAGGTGTCCCTGCCCAGGGGATGGCAGGGGGTGGCACTGGGTGGGCTTCAAGGTCCCTTCCCACTCAAACCATTTTTTGAATCTATGTTTATTTTTACAGGAATAAGCTTTTTTGCTCATCCACCTTCCTGAAGCAGCTATTTCATCAAGTAGATCTTTGCTCAATGGAGGCAACACCTTCCCTTTGCAATGACTTCTCTCCAGCAGGACAGCATCTCCGGCTCCAAGAACTCCTACCTGAAAACTGCTGTTGGCAGACTCATCAGAGGTAAAATCACTATAGATTTTCCCTTTATTCTCTCTTTCATTCACAGCTTTGCCCAAAAGTTGTGTTATTTATCACAGCTCTCCAGGGTGACAGCACAGGTATGAATCCTTCGGTCGGGAGCGCAAACGGCTTTCTCCGCTGTGGCTGGAAGAAGACTTTACGTGAGCAAGGAGCCCTCTCCCATAAGCAGGTAGAGCAGAAAACAAAAGCCAATACAGACTTTCCCTTCTCACAGAAGTTGGTTGGTTTTGTTCTTTTTTTTTCCTTTGAACTGCACTTTGGGCACAAATTGAACCTTTTCTTATCGACCTCAGCCACCAGTGACCGAAGCTTTGGCCCTACAGGCACAGAAGGGCTGGGAGAGCACATGTTGAAAGCTCCTCTACAAAATTCCTGTTAAATTGCAACTGTGAGGAATACCACAACACAACGGCAGCGTATGAGGGTGTTTTCTGACTGAGGAGGAGTTTGTAGGTTAAAAATTGTAATGTGGTAGCTTAAAAGAAAAATCTTCACCATTAGGAGCTGCAGAAGAACCTGCCGGCCCTTGCTGGGAGGTGGATGGATGTGTCCGGGGTGTTCACTGGCCAGGAATGCCCTGTGCATACAAATGAAAGCTTCATCCCTCCTCCTCCTCCTGACTGAATAAAAACAAAAAAAACCCCACAAAACCCCAATCCACAATTCCTTCTCACTTGCTTTCAACTCCGGACAGCAGCAAGACACCACACTGCTGGTTCCTCCCAGGCTATCCCACATTCCTCTACATTTCCCAGCCCCTTAAAATCCTGGAAACTCAGCTTAGAGTAGGCTCTACCTTAAATCCAGCCACTGCTTTTACATACATGAAGTTCACACCTGGCAGGATTGAAGGGTAAGTTAAAAGCAAATCTTTTCACGTGGTATTTTTTTATTTTCAGATTACGTTTATTTTAATGAAACTTAAAAGCCTGGGTTTACTTCACATTGGCATCTAATGGGAGGGAGGAAATCACAGGAGAAGCATCACAGCAGCTTGTACCCACATTCATCCCTCAGACCACACTGACACTCACAGGCAGGTGAACTCATAGAATTGTAGAATGGTCTGAGTTGGGAGGGACCTTAAAGATCATCTGGTTCCAACCCCCCTGCCCTGGGCAGGGACACCTCCCACCACACCAGGTTGCTCCAAGCCCCCTCCAACCTGGCCTTGAACCCCTCCAGGGATGGGGCAGCCACAGCTTCTCGGGGCAACCTGGGCCAGGCTCTCACCACCCTCACACCAAACAAGTTCTTCCCCACAGCTCAGCTCCATCTCCCCTCTTTCAGGGTCAAACCCTTCTCCCTCGTCCTAGGGCTCCCCTTCCTGACAAAGAGTCCAAGAACAAAGTCACCAACACCACAACTGCCTGCTGAAATACAGCCCTGCAAAAGGGAACTCCACAATCTGACATGACAGAAGTCACCAGGAAAGGTCTGTGGCCGGAGAGGGAAGGACACAGGCTGGGACAAATCAGCTCACATAGGTGCTAGTGTGTGATCCAGCACACACACAGGCAGACAATCCCCTTTAACCCTTCTGCAAATGATTGGAAATGACTATGACAAAATAAAAAGTCTACCATGAAGTAGTTGCTGGGGTTTGGGAGCCTTGAGTGTTGGGGTTGGGGTTTTTTTTTTTGGATGGGGGTGTCTCCGTACCTCTCGCTCTTAATGCACAATATCCTGTAGGTTATCAACCAAAATAAGACCCAGAGGTTTATCACATCAGCAACTGCTAAGCAGCAAACTCTATTCCCATGCTCAGTACCCAACCCTGCACGTTCTGTTAAATCCAGCTAGTCATTTGGCTTCCCTTCTTTTTATTTTTTTTTTTTCTTTTTAATGGAAAATAGGTACATTTCAGGAACAATAAAACCTGGGAGCAGGCTGAGCAGAGAGTCACGTTTAGATGCACAGTAAAACTGCAGCTCCCCGAAGCAAGAAAAGGGCAAGGATCTGGAGCAGAGGGAGCAGCTCTGGGAGCGCGGAGCCCGGCGCTCGTCCCACACCACCCGGTGCCAGGAACCTCTCGGCACCTCCAGCTACACCGGCTCCTCCTGAATGCTCAAGGACTGAAAGGATGCGCTCCTAACGAAGGGGAAAGCCATTAATAATTAACCTTGCCATTAAAAAAAAAAAAAAAGGCAGAAAAACCCAACCCCAACCTAAGGTATGTGAACAAAAGGATGATTAAATTCTCATTTCCATGTTTGCTCTGGAGCTGAGCGGCTCCGGGCTGCAGCGCTGAGCAGGAAGCTGACAGAAGGGAAACCAAGAAGCCGGGAGCTCTTCTCAGCTGCTTTTAAGGAGAGGAAAATACTCCCCGTGAGGCCACGGACCAGGTGGAACGCTAAAAACTTGCGAGGAAATAGGATTTCCTTCAAGCGGCGGCGGCTGCTGACAGTTCAGTGACGCCAAGATAAATTGAAACCATTAAAATAAAAAAGTTTCCAAACACCGTGAAGTATTTGTAAAGTACCGCCAACTCCACCAGCGTCAGAGAAAGGGCACTGCTAGAGCCGAACCCCGCAGGACATAAGCCGGGGGTGGGGGGAAATCTGCGGTTATTCCCACTCCCGGCTCCGTTCCCGCAGCTACAAGTGCCGGGGGGCCCGGCCGGGGTTGGGATGCTGATGGCCGAAGGGACCGACCGTGCTGGTGGCAGGTGCTTCATGTCCCCTCCCAGTCCCTGTGTGTCACCCCCACACACACCCCCCCTCACCTCCGGGGCTCGGGTTTGCGGCGTTCCGGCTCCAGCGCGGCGGCGGGCGGGGGGCTGCGGGGGCAGCCGCGGCGGCGGGCGGGGAGCGGCAGGGCGGCTTCAGCGGGGCATGGCCGAGCACCCCC
>VXBJ01005684.1:114824-131594 GCA_013400055.1 Nycticryphes semicollaris
GCCTCCGCCAGCGCCCTGCGGTGCCAACACCCCCAAAGCCACCTCACGTCACTTCTTGCACTGATGGGTTGTCACAGCCGGCCCCTCCAACCCCTTTTTCACGGCCCAGGAGATGCTGAGCCACCCTCCAAGAGAGCGAGTGGGGTGGGACAGGGCGGGATGGCACCACAGAATCACGGAATGGTCGGAAAGGACTCCGAGATCACACACACAAAAAAACAACCCTTACAATCTCGGCCACTAGAGCATGCCCTGAGGTGCCACATCTAAATCCCTCCAGGGATGGTGACTCCACCACCTCCCTGGACAGGCTGTCCCAGTGCCTGAGCACTCTCTCAGTAAAGTCATTCTCCCTGATATCTCATCTGAACCTCCCCTGCCCCAACTCCAGACCATTTCCTCTGCTCCTGTCATTATTCCCTTGGGAGAAGAGGCCAGCACCCACCTCTCTACACCCTCCTGTCAGGGAGTGGCAAAGGACAAGGCTGATCATCACAGGGATGGTTGCACACTTCCAAGGAGCTTATCGTGCTCCTTCCAACCAAAAACACACAACCAAGGTAGCATCTTGGCCAAAAGCACGTGCTACAGAGCAAAAGAAGAGGAAAAACGTAGAAAACACCATTCAACCAGTTCATTATAATTTTGCAAGGGAATGTTACCTCCCATGGTGTTCCTCCTTAGCTTCCACCATCACAAGGCTCCCCCCTCACCCTCACGGAGGCTCAGTTCACCTCCCGCTCTCTCTGATTTACACTAATTGCCCTTCAAAAAGTTCTTCCCAGACAGGAGCTGGAAGAGAGCACTAATTCCAACACCCCAAACCTTCACTAAGCTGCAGCTCTCGTGCTCAGCTTTCCCGCCCAGGCCAAGGCGATGAGGATCCATCAAACATTTTTTAAACAAGGGGGCCCTGCAAACAGCTCACAATTAACACGGCACAAGAGCAATCCATCAGCCGAAAGGACACGGACGCTACAGGGAGAACAAAGGAGATCATTGTAGCTCCACAGAGGAAAAACCACCCCACTTCTTCAGCAAGGTTTAGGATTACTGTGCAGCAACTTCAGCTACTCCTCAGCTACCAAGCTGCGTTTCTGTCACCCATCCAAACCCTGTCTTAGGGAATAACACACACTCCCTTGGACGGGCGAAAAAAAGCAGCAACACCAGAAACCTGACGCAGCAGAAGGCTGTGACAGCATCCAGTGAGACCTGGACAGGCTGGAGAGTTGGGCAGAGAGGAACCTGATGGAATTCAACAAGGGCAAGTGCAGGGTCCTGCCCCTGGGGAGGAATAACCCCCTGCACCAGGACAGGTTGGGGGGACCTGCTGGAGAGCAGCTCTGAGGAAACAGACCTGGGAGTCCTGGTGGACAACAGGATGCCCAGGAGCCAGCAATGGGCCCTGGTGGCCAAGAAGGCCAGTGGCATCCTGGGGGGCATGAGGAAGAGTGTGAGCAGCAGGTGGAGGGAGGTCATCCTCCCCCTCTGCTCTGCTCTGCTCTGGGGACAACACATCTGGAGCACTGGGACCAGTTCTGGGCTCCCCAGTTCCAGAAGGACAGGGAAGTGCTGGAGAGGGGACAGCAGAGGAGCCCCAAGGTGGTGAGGGGCCTGGAGCATCTCTGTGGTGAGGAAAGGCTGAGGGACTTGGGTGTGTTTAGTCTGGAGAAGAGAAGGCTGAGGGGGGATGTGATCAAGGCCTAGAAATCCTTGAAGGGTGGGTGTCAGGAGGATGGGGCCAGGCTTTTCTCAGTGGTGCCCAGGGACAGGACAAGAGGGACCGGGCACAAAGTGGACCCTGGGAAGTTCCATCTGCACCTGAGGAGGAACTTGTTTGCTGTGAGGGTGTCAGAGCCCTGGCAGAGGCTGCCCAGAGAGGTGGGGGAGTCTCCTTCTCTGGAGACATTCCAACCCCTGGGGACACGTTCCTGTGGGACCTGCTGTGGGTGCCCCTGCTGTGGCAGGGGGTTGGAGGAGATGATCTCCAGAGGTGTCTTCCAACCCCATATCATTCTGTGATTCTGGAAACTGCAGCACCTGCAGATTGGAGCAAGAGCACTGCAGGATCCATTGCCCTGCCCAGTTCCACCTCTCCCTTCTGCTGCCCTCACCTCTGCACTTTCCCTGGCCCCTGAAAACAGGTCATTGTCTCTGGGCCACTGTCCCCTCACCCCCTTTTTAATGTGTTTCCTGAAAGATCTCAGACCCATAGCCTGCAGATGAATTGGGCTTGACCTCCTCTGTTCCCTGGAATAAATCAAATTCCCGAAGTGCCTGTTGTTAAACCATCAGTGGGTTTCCCGTTGGTCACAGAGAGCTTAGCGATGACTTTCATCCCTTAGAGCAATATTTTATTTCAACTAAAAACTGTCCCTGTACTAACAGAAGCAAAGCACTAACCCAGTTGAGAAGCGTTGTATATTCAAGTCCTAACCCCAACAACCATACACCTTCCCCTCAACAGCACGAAGTCGGGGATTACTCCCTTCATGCTCTGACTCCCTAAAGTTATTCCTGTTAGTCCCTACCTTCATCTTCGTGCCTATTTATAAGTTCTCTTTCCCAAGAAAAGACTCGTTAGCTACTTCAGGAGATTGCCTGAAGTGGCAAGAAGCAACAGCAAATATTGAGGGTTTAGGATCTCACACACACCCCAAAGTGTTTAGATCCCTCAGGGAAAGCACCTCTCAGAGAGTCCTCAGCAGCCGGCTCTTGGCTCGCTATTTCAGTAACAAATCTAAATAACTCCCATTTACCAACTCCATTTCCTCACAACTCACCGTGACTTCAAACACTGTCATCTTAAACCTACGCATTTAATTTTCCAGCTGAAAAATGTTTTGACATCAGGATGCGTGATTTTAAGTCAGTCTTTAAATATTCCATCGCTACATTTAATGATCTAAAAAACCCTCCCTAAGCCATTTCCAGGAGCCCTTAAATCAGCAGCCAAGGCAGTTATCTTGGCCAAGTCTGAAAATGAGTACGCTCTATCTACAAACGTACAAGCCCAAGTAAAACGGCCTAATAATCCTGCCTGTCGTGGTGATTGACAACACAAACCCCCACCAGCTAGAGCCGACTTGTCCCATGTACCTTTTGGCACCGCTCGCACACTTTGTGTTCCCTCTTCAATATCACCCGGTCTTTCCCAGTATTTTTTCCTGTTTGATTTAATAAAGGGAGATAAGCCCGTCGCTCCGGATGACGGCCCGCTAGCTTGCCAGTCACCGGCAAAGAAGGAACAGCCTTGTTTGGGAAGTCTTTGGTTGTCTGTTGGAACCTGCCTTTCGAGGCCGCTGCACGAGAACGTTGTGAAGACAAGGAGTGCCACCAGCCCTGACTAGAGCCAGCCTCCCCCTCACTTCAGGGAAAAGCCTCCCTCAACCACAGCACGGGACAGGACGCCACGTTCGACAAACACCTTGGCTGAAACACAAGCAAATTGTTTTTCTGTCTCCTCATCCAGCGCACGATTTTCGCCCGTGAGGTCGCACAAGGTATCGGTGTCAGTCAACAGCATTGGACACGGTGTTATCCCTCCCACCTGGGGAGGAATAACCCCCTGCACCAGGACAGGTTGGGGGGGACCTGCTGGAGAGCAGCTCTGAGGAAACAGACCTGGGAGTCCTGGTGGACAACAGGATGCCCAGGAGCCAGCAATGGGCCCTGGTGGCCAAGAAGGCCAATGGCATCCTGGGGGGCATGAGGAAGAGTGTGAGCAGCAGGTGGAGGGAGGTCATCCTCCCCCTCTGCTCTGCTCTGCCCTGGGGAGGCCCCAGCTGGAGCACTGGGACCAGTTCTGGGCTCCCCAGTTCCAGAAGGACAGGGAAGTGCTGGAGAGGGGACAGCAGAGGAGCCCCAAGATGCTGAGGGGCCTGGAGCATCTCTGTGGTGAGGAAAGGCTGAGGGACTTGGGTGTGTTTAGTCTGGAGAAGAGAAGGCTGAGGGGGGATGTGATCAAGGCCTAGAAATCCTTGAAGGGTGGGTGTCAGGAGGATGGGGCCAGGCTTTTCTCAGTGGTGCCCAGGGACAGGACAAGAGGGACCGGGCACAAAGTGGACCCTGGGAAGTTCCATCTGCACCTGAGGAGGAACTTGTTTGCTGTGAGGGTGTCAGAGCCCTGGCAGAGGCTGCCCAGAGAGGTGGGGGAGTCTCCTTCTCTGGAGACATTCCAACCCCTGGGGACACGTTCCTGTGGGACCTGCTGTGGGTGCCCCTGCCGTGGCAGGGGGTTGGAGGAGATGATCTCCAGAGGTCCCTTCCAACCCCACATCAGTGTATGATTCTGTGACACATACATGGGTAACAAGAACAGCCTGTGTGATGGTAAGAAATTAGAGAATACATCAAGGCCCATGCTCAGTGGAACTAGGAGGGTAAAACATTCCCCGTGGGCAGGTTATTCCATAAATATATCTAGCAGCATTTCTGGTAGGTTCCTCAGAAGCCGCTTGTGCTGACCGCAGCGTTGTCAGGCAGGGACAGCGCTGAACGAGATGGAAACTGGCAGCTCCCGCAGTTCCAGGGGTTTGTGTGGACTCCCAAGTGATAAAATATTTGCACTGGATTAAGTCAGGAGTAATTCAGTCCAAGTCAGGAAATTTCAGGGCACAAAACTATTTCAATAGAAAGAACTGGGTGCAGAGAGACCACAGTTGCACTTGTCTAAGAAGCTTTTTCCATCTTTTTCCTTTGTGGACAAACAGTCACTGCCAAGTCATCGACACTCATGGAATGGTTTGGGTTGGAAGGGACCTTAAAGATCATCCTGTTCTAACCCCTTGCCCTGGGCAGGGACACCTCCCACCAGACGGGGTTTGCTCAAAAAGCAACGCAGGCTCAATCCTGAAAGCACTTGTACGTGCAAGTAATCCTCTTTACATCAACAAAATCAATAATTCACATTTTCAGGACTGGATCAATCCTCGATCCCAGCTATTCCTAAGGACCTCAGGGGTTTGGGTTTGTTTTAAAAAAGGCAGAGGTACACGGCTCAACCCAGCTGTTGAACTCGATGGAATTAATTCCTCCATTATATTCCCTAGTATTACAGCTGAGTTAGTCCAAGAGCACTGGTTTCTGAGGAGAACCACAAAAAACAATTTCTTTGTAGCCCCTACTTGTGTTGAAGTCACCAAAAATCGCCATTTGTCCATCGGTGCCTTCCACTTCCCAGGAAACCTAGAGAGAACCCAGCGTCTCTGCAAGCGTTACCCGACAGCTGGTTATTAAAGGTCTCGTGTAAGTAAACCTATTTATGGGCTTTTAAAACTTGATCAGCAGGTTCTGCATTTTCCTCATTTCTGTGAAAACAATGTTCAATGGGGAACTGACTTTTCAGACTCCGTAAGAGCCCTAATTCAGCCCATGACCAAGCATGAAACCCCATGCAGCTCCCCAAAACAACAAATCGTCCCACTCCTGCTCATTTCCCCTGTGCTGGCTCAGACTTTTCATCTTTCGAAGGAGGCAGGAACAGGAGGTGCTGAAAAACATTCAGCTGAGCTAAGGCACGATCAAAGGCTGGAAGCTTAAGGTTGTGGGAGTTGGGTTTTTCTTAGTTTTTTTTGGTGATGTGTGCTCGATGGTGTGTACCATTAATAATACATCACCTCTGCTGGAGAGCATGGAGCAATCCTGGCTCCCCTGGATAACCACAGGGGACACAACGGCCTCTTCGATCACTTCAAGAGGAGAAGGGAGCGATGGGGATTTCAGGCTCAGAAGTGATTTTTGATCGTTTCTGGTACCTTCCAATACTCCCTGATGACTCCTCATGGCCCAGGACACTCGCCTCCAAAGCATTTTTTTTGAGTAGATCTCTAATTAAGGACGGAAAGCTAATCATCTGGAGATCAGAATATGATCTTAAGATCAGGATATTATCTTAAAGGTCCCTTCCAAACTAGACAATTCTATGATTCTATGTATAAAAATAAGCACGTTACACACCTCTGGGGAGCAACACAAGTTTGTGCCGTGCACAGATCCCTAAGCAAGTCCCGCCGGTCTCTGTTTCCAGGACTGCGTTTTCCACAAAGCTCCTATTTCCTTGCAAAAAGCATCCCGTATCTTCCCGGCAGGAGCAACCTCCTCCACGCACGGCCAGGCCCTGGAGGAGCCCCCGAGAGGCTGGGAACCCGCCCGAGGCATCGGCGCTGCTCGGGAGCCCTCTGCTGGGAACCTGCCCCCCAACTTTCCCGGCCTCGGGAACCCCCAGATCATCCCCTCCCCGCTCCCCCCTCTGCAGAGGCGAGGGGCTGGGAGGGTGGGTGTCCCCTCCGCAGCAGCTGGGCATCCCCCGGGACGGCTGGAGCGCCCCGACCTTGGGCAGCAGCAGATAAAGGCAATTTAACACACACACACACACACACACACACACACACACACACACCCCGAGGTTGTGTCCTGCTCCGTCAAAGAGCCAAAAACATAAGGGCTTTGTTAAAATAAAGAGACTGTGTTTGTTTACACACCCACAAAACCCACCAGGGGCATCTGAAAAACACATTTCCATCACCTACAACCGCTGGGATATTGAAATAAAAACTGCTCCCCCCTCTCTGGGATGAGGAAAGGAGAAGGGGGCTAAAGATTTATGCTTTTCCCAGTTCCCCTCCCCCCCCAGCACTCATTTACAAGAGCTTCTTCCTCTTCCTCATTCCTCAGCTATTGGCATCCTGGGCTTTAAAAATATAAATAAATAAATAGAAATCAAAGTTCTGAGACAGGAGCCAACCCTCCCCCAGTCCTTTTGTGCAGCACCTGCACTGAAGTCCTGACTGAGTCTTCTGAGCACCAAATCCTTATCAAATATTAACCACTGTCTATCAAAACCCTTCTCACTGTGCACTTTTATTGCCAATTGGAAAGACGTGGAGAAATCTCCCCCACTCTCAGTGTCGGGCCAAGCCCACCAACATGACCGGCACAGGCAAAACTTGAAATATATTCTCAAAAATTAGCAGCCCCCTCAACAAACCTTCTTACCCTCTACTTGAAGATCCCTTCCAAGAAGCAGCTGGTGGTAGGCATTGAGGTTAGGAGACAACATACAAGGAAAACAGACTCCAAAATGGAATTCTTGCCTCTCCTACGCTGACAGCATCTGGTCTTGAGCACCAAGAAGCATCAGGGAAGCATCTTGAATCCCAGGGAAGAGCAACCTGAATGGCAGGTCCCTGTGATCCACTTCATTCAAGTCTATATCTTCTCCTGATGCAAAAAAAATCCCAGCAGGATACATAACTGCCAGGCCCCAAAAAGGTGGAACAGGGCAAGGTCTTTTTGAAGCAGAACTTTCCTTCCAGTGGTAGCTCCAGGCTCAGCTAAGGGATTCCAATCTACTCCCAAGATGAGAAATCACAGCCTTCTTCAAAAGGTGTCCTGTATCTGACAGCCTCCGTCAAGGTGAAATGTTCCACAGACACCTCCACAGGGTGGTGGAGATGCCAAAAGGCAGCAGCAGGAAATCTGAAATACAGCAAAAAAGCTGTATTTTTATGTGAAATCTCTCCTGCTGTGGAGCGCTCTCTCTTCTCTGTGGAGGGCTTCTCTTCTCCTTCTGCTCTCTTCACAAGGAGAACACATCCAGGACTGTGCTGCAGGGTCTGGAAGGGCTTTGTTTTTTGGCAGAACAAGCCACAAAGTGAATATTTTTACGAAATCCCTTTGGTAAACTCGCTTGGCATCTCTGCAACCATGAAGTCAAGGTACGAGTGACTCCTTTTTCTTCTAAAGGCAGCACCAGTAACACGGGTGCTCTATTGATAAATTACCAACTTTACCTACTCCAGCCACAAATACACCTCAGTGACGTAGCACATTCTCAGGTGACGTCTTGTGACAGATATTTGGGGAAAAAAAAAAAAGAAAAAAAAAAAGAAAAAACTACTATAAAATTATCACAACAGGGAACTGCACAGTAAAGTCCACGGAGATCTATATTGCTTAGCGCCAGGCAATTAACCATTAATTGGTTTCCAGTGCTGTTTGGGCTATTGTACTTAGAACACTTATTTTTTATTTTTTTTCCCCCTGCCTTAGCCAATTTAAACAACAGATATTGATCTAAATGTTTCTTCTTCTCAGGTCACCTCAGCTCTTCGCCTGTAACCATTTTCCTATTTCAATAATACAGACTTTATTCCCAGCAAAGGGCAGCATTTCACAGAATCACAGAATATCAGGGATTTCCATCGATTAGCTTTTAAGGTGTTGCCTGGTTTTCCCTTCCCTGGGGGGCCTCTTTTGACAGGGAGAAAAAGGCTACACAGGAGAAAGAGTTAATGTCAATAAAGTTAAAAGTATCTCAACCGCATCTTCCCTTCTGCCGTTTCATTACTGAACTCCAGGTCATTTTTATACAGGGTGCAATTTATAACACAACACACCAAAGGTTGGTTCATTTCTGTGGGGTTTGGTGGGGTTTTTTTTCCCTTGGGAAGGGCTTTGGTGTGTTATCCCATTCTTTGCTCTGGGGCATCAGAAAAGTTTGCTTTTTTCAAACACCGAAACAGCGACTTTATCGTTCACTACTTTGGATTTTCGCATCTCTTGCTCTTTCTCTGTTCTTTTCTATAAACAAATCCTAAACAAAACATGTAAAACCAAACACCAGCAGGTCATATTTAGCCAGAAATCTGTGCTCTATAAATAAACCTTTGAGGACATAATGAATTTTTTAACTACTTGTTTGGTAATTCCAACAGGAACAGACTATTTTATAGCAAAACAACAAATCCCAGAGCTGATTGCTCTTTCAACCTTCTTCCCAGCCCAGAAGCCTTCTGCTCCAGCAGCTTCTGCAAGCCTGGGCAGATGAGGAGAAGCCCCCAGTGTGTAGCCCCAAATCCTATGGGGACAGGCTGGGGGGGTTCAGCCTGGAGAAGAGAAGGCTCCGGGGAGACCTTCAAGCTCCTTCCAGTCCCTCAAGGGGCTCCAGGAAAGCTGGGGAGGGACTCTGGATCAGGGAGGGGAGCCAAAGGACAAGGGGGAAGGGTTTGACCCTGACAGAGGGGAGATGGAGCTGAGATGTGGGGAAGAACTTGTTTGGTGTGAGGGTGGTGAGAGCCTGGCCCAGGTTGCCCTGAGAAGCTGTGGCTGCCCCATCCCTGGAGGGGTTCAAGGCCAGGTTGTTTGGGGCTTGGAGCAACCTGGACTGGTGGGAGGTGTCCCTGCCCAGGGCAGGGGGTGGCTCTGGGTGGGCTTTAAGGTCCCTTCCCACCCAAACCATTCAAGTACTGGCTGATCTTAGGGATTCATCCCAAAGAAAGAGAGAATGAACCTGAGCTGAAGTCACCCAACATACTCCACCTGAAGACCTTTGGATAGGATAGACCTTTAGGTCTGAAAACCCTCCTCAGTCAACCCTGTCAAGCTCTCTGACTGTTGTTTGGGTGTTCAGCTGTAGTCAAGCTCTGCACTTTACATAAATCAACACCAGCAGGTTCAGAGGAACTGCAGTGAGGAGAAACCCACCCACAGGACCCATTGCTGAAACCACATATTTAAACAACCCCCCCGCGGTCACGTCCCACAGCGGTCCCTTGAGAAGGCTGCAGCAGACAGCCCACATCAGAGCAGACCCCCATCTCCTCTCCAGGGGAAGGAGGCAATGTCTTGAGCTGAAACTAAAAAAAATCAAGTACTGGACTGCCTGGTTCTCCACAAAAAGCCTCGCAGAACTTTCTTGTGAAGCGCCTCAGAAGCACTAACCTGCACCAACGGCTCTGGGGACCAGGCTGCCACGTCCAAGAGAGATGAAGTATGTGACTGGCCTCGGCTCCTACGGGCTTCCAGTAAGCAAAATAAATTGGAGGCACATCATTGGCTTAAGAGCAATAGAAATGAAGGCACTGTATGAAGTCAAAACGTGCAGAAACAATATCTTCTGCCTTAAAAACTAATAAACTCGGGCTTCACCTCAACGTTTATGTAGCGACAGGAGGGGACTGTCTTGAGACAACATTCTGTTCTGGGTGTTTTACGGGACTCGGGGCACGACAGAGTTTTGACAGATTCAAAGGGACAGCATGTTCTGGTGGAGCATTTTAAGAAAATAGTAGTGCTGTCAAAGGGCAAGCTTTCATTTGATGCTTACACAACACCAGAATAAAATATTGCCTTTGGAGAATCTCACACATCATGTTATTAGTACAAACAGAGGAGGAATATCTCCATCTCTCAGAGCCCTGAACTTTTCGCCCCCACCAACACGCATGGTCCCATCTGAACACTCCCATCCTTCCCCACCAAGGGAGAGGACACCCTGGAGGCACCATACCAGGTGGTCCTCTGAAATCAGAGAGTTTTCTTACAATTCCCTGCCCAAAAGGAACGGGGACCATCACTTGGGCCGGGCTAAGGTGGCCTCCTGATCCAGCATGGCATCAGGGGCAGTGAGGACACTGATGCAGCAGAACTGAGGAGGAAACTGTATTTCCCACCACTTGGGACAACACCTCCCGCTCCTTCCTTTCTACTTTGCCGCCTATCTCATTTTGTGAGGTTAAATTTCAACTTCCATCTCACATCAAGACTTCTTACTGAGTTGATGGGGAGATTCCAGGGGATATTAATTGCCATTTGAAATGACTTCAAAGGACAGTTCCCTCCCCCCCCCCCCCCCCACCTTTTACTAACTCATNTGTATTAATAGCTGGAATGAGGAAATTGGTTTGGATTTCATACGTACATCTGCTCCCCGAGCCTTTGCTCATTTTGAAAACCCCGTCTCCAACCAAGCCCGTTTCTATTAAAAGGCTCCTACTCCACACGAGCGCTTGCACCCAATTCCTTCCCACTTCCACGCGTCTCCAGAGCCCCGCGTTGCAACTGGCAGCCAGCGGTGCCAGAAATAACCACAAGAAAAAGCTGCCACGAAATCTCCAGCCAAGTTTTTGAAAAGCCGGGTGCTTTTACACAAGCCTCTTGTGCTTGGAGTGTTTCACCTACAGTCGGCCTGAGCTCGGTCTGACACCGTTTGCATGTCACGCTTCACATACACCACCACCCCCCCCTCAAAAAAAAAACTGTAAACACAAGTATTTTTTCTTTTTCCATAAAAACACTCAGGACAACAGTTGCTTTACAAGGCTGAGATTACATATTTCTAAGAGCCTGCTGATGTTCCTGCTAATGGTTGGGTTTCATTCTTAAGTGATTCCCCCCCCTTCCCCCCTTCAAAGTCTATGCTACAGCGATTTTGGAAACTGGGTCAAAACGCAATTATCCTCCATTCCCATGCTTTGGGGTGGGGAACAAAAAACTAAAAGGAGGAAGAATGGTTGAAGAAGAAATGGGGCTGGCTGTAAGCCAGCGTTACGCTCCTTGCCTTCTCACCTGTGCCACAGCCCGGAGCCACCCCCAGCCCTACCAGATCCTTGTTTCCCAGCAAGGCTGGGAGGGAAGAACATTGGCTGCCCTCCCAACGTGGGGTCTTTGCTGGCCAGACTCAGCCACCACTCCCCTGCCCTCTGTGCTGGAGGATGGGGACAAGCAGGAGATGCTGGGGGAAGACCCAGAACACGAGGCAGCATCTCCTGCAGAGGACAAGCCAGGTTTCCTCAGGCAAGTGGCCGTGGCTGGTTGCCCTGTGGCTCCTGGTCTCATGGGGGAAGCTGTAGGAACCGGCTCACATCTCCAGAGCTCTACCCCCTTCCAACTCCCCATCCCCTTCTTTTCCCTTCCTGCAGCATAAGGAACCTGTCATCCCAGTACTTTGGGTCCTCCAGGCCACCAAGAAGCGGTTTGCTGGTCCCAGATGGCTCGTGGACCTTCTTGAATCGAGAACTAACCTTCACCTACTTCTTGCAGAACCTCGCTCCTTGCTGACTTGCATTTTGCAGAGTCACTCACCTCCTTGTACTTTTGCTGGGGTATCAGTGAACTTCCTGCGTTTTTCCTCTCACCTGTAAAGTTTGCACAAACCACCTCTTCCTTTGCTTATGACAAGAAATCAGCTTTCTGAGGCGTCAGCTTTTGGTGCTGTCACCTACTACTTGGGCTGGCAAAACCTAAACTCTGCTTTCCCGGGTAAACACTTTCCACGGGAGCAGGAAAACATTTGCTGTGTGTTTAGACATGCCCTTATTATTGTCACACTTATAACACCATCTATCACGCCTTATCAGGTTGCACATCTCCAGCATGCAGATGGCTTGTGACGACACATCGAGGAGGCTTTCAAATGCAGAGAAGGAGGATGAGTCAAAGGCTTATTTATTCCACATCTCCCTAACTAGGTCTCTAGAAGACACACAGAGCCCATTTATACACGTCCCACTCGTCTCCATCCGTCTCTCTTTGTTTCTTGTTCGCAGTTATCACAAACCGATGCCCTCTGCTGCTCCGCTCCCTGGCTTTGTTCTCCGTAATTCACAGAGTATCAGCCCCGACTCTGCAGCGTTCCCTGGCTCTGCTCCCAGTTAATAATTGCAGGTTTAGAGTTGGGTGGTTATAGCTGCAGACTGAGGCCTAAAAACATTCAGCAGCTTCCGAGAGGTACAGACAGACAGACACAACCTTCCTTTTCCTACCACCCAAGGCCGTTTATCTCACTATCACGACGTTCCGGGGAGATGTTATGCCACTCTGAGCGATTTAAGCAGATCAAAAAGTTGGCTCAGCCAGAGCGTTTGCCACCGACAACAAACCACCCAAAACCCAGAATTTTCATGAAATTACTCTGTGATCACCCATCAATTAAGCAAGCAATAAGAGGAGGGAAACTGGACAGGTTTCCACTGGATGCTTGTGTTCTTCCACGTGTGGTGGAAGACACAGGATTTCATACCCACTTCAGAAAACCCAAGAACTTGACGTTGGGGGACTCCCCAGCTCCTATGAGCATCCAGAAAACTCTCCTGTACTACGATAACAACCTGGTGCAAAAGACTTTCCACCTGAAAAGAGTTTTATCCCGGTCACGTCCTGCATCAATGGGAAAACCTCTGTGGAATGCCAAATCTGCCACAGGTTTGGGGAGGGAATTCCACAGAGGGAAAAGGAAGTGCTGGGATTTCAGCCTGGAAGTCCCTGCATCCCTCCTGAAGGCTTCTGTCCCTCAATGACTGATCCTTGCTGAGGTTTGCCCAGACCTACCTCCAGTCTGTCCACAGAATCAGTTGCTCCATGGTGTTCCCTCGGCAGGAGGGGAAACGGTGGCTTTGCAGCGGTTCCCCTTCCACATTCGCACCAGCTCAAGGAGAGAGGCAGAGCCCGGCAAACATCGTCCAAGCTTGGAGAAATGACTTCTTCACTTCAGGTCTGTTATGACATTTACTATGGCCCCCTTCTTCCCTCCCCTCTGCCCCCCCAGTGAAAGGGATCAAAATAGTTCCCCCCGGTGACATTTTGCTTCATTTGACCAATCGACTGTGGGAGCGTCTCGTTAAAGCCACCGAAAGCCGAGCAAGAGGAGCGACGCCGGTCACCACGGGGGTGACTACAAAAGCAGGGGCCACGCGGTGAAAATCCAACCTTTCTGCTGCTGGCAAAGAGAGCAGAAAAGGGTCAGGAAGAAACAGGAATATCCCACTACTACGATTTGCTTTGCGTACACCGTAGGTGTAAGCTGAGCCCTTCACCTAGTGACATTGAAACTAAATACGTGTCAGCTATCTGTCCGTGGTCCAACCTGCCCATCTCGGGGCCGACTGGGGCTAGTCCTGCTCCTCTCCTCCCTCCAAGCACCCAACCCTCCACCCCTCTCACCTCATTTAATCAATTTCCTTCTTCTATTTCTCCTGGAAACACAGTCCCTCGAGAAGCTGTCTACACTCAATTCTACCCAAGCCCTCATCCATGCTCCTGCTGTGCCAAGATGCACCCAGCTCCAAATGAAGATGAGATTATACCAGGCACCAATAAAAGAAAGAAAACCCGTCCCGTGGCGGGTTTGCCACCCTCAGCTGCCTGTTGCTCTAGGTAACATCATGTCTAAAGCTTTGTATGCAACAGTTCCATCCCAGGCAAAAAGCAGAGAGGGTCTTCACAACCGAGGGGCAAGAAAGAGAACTGAGCCTCCTGCTTTTCTTGATGTCCAGAAGCTCCAGCTGAAGACCAGATCACAGCAGCCACCAAAAGAAAGAACAAAGGGAATGAAGCAGAGGTGGGATGGAGAGCCAGGAGAGTTAAGACCACTAATCCCCTTGCTGAAGGAGGAAGAAGCTCCTTGGAGATCAGGAATGGCCAACCCACCCATTCAGCTTGTCCCATGCTGGGTTTGCCACCCTCATCTGTGAACTGCTCTAGGTAACTTCATGTCTAAAACCTTTCCATCGCAGGAGAAAAGCAGAAAATCTTCACAATGGAGGGAGAAGCAAGAGAACTGAACCTCATTCTTCTCTTGATGTCCAGAAGCATTGAAGGTATTGGCAATGCCTTCAAGGTTCAGCAATGAACTCCGTGCTCCTCCCTAACGTCACGTTGCCTCATGGCATCTAGGCTTGTCTTCATCCTGGTTCTGCACCCAAAAGCGAGGACTTGACCACGTGCTCAGAACGTGAGATGTGCCTCCACTAAAACCGCATCACAGACGGCACGAGGGATAAGATTTTCTGGGTGTATGAACTCCCCCACAGCCAGCTCTCTCAGGACAGAGAACGTTCCAGTCCTACCTCCATCCATCACACACCTCAGTTAGCAGCTGCTTCTCCCGGTAACAAGCAAACAGCACATTTCCCTTCCTCTTCAAGGCAAGTGTATGAGATACACTACAAAACTCAAAAGCTGTTCCTAAGGAAATCCCTCCAAATCCACTCCAAGTCTTCTGGAAGGTTCCATTCCATTTCCAGCATGAATCGGCTCAGATCATGTAAGGCTGAAGTTGGTGTTTTTTTTTTGTTTGGTTGATTTTTTCCCCCTTCTTTCTAATATTTTTATTTGGAGTTGTTGAAGCAAGTGTAGCTGTGGTAACACCAGCCTTGACTATAGCACTTGCCAGCGCCCTGCTTGGGTTGAGCCCCCGCTGTGCCGTACAAAGACGGGCTTGGGGACAGGCTCTGCTCCAAAAGGTTTAGTATCTGAGCGGACCGGGCACACGGAGAAGGTGCCATCTGTGATTTACAGCTGGAGGAACAAAGAGGAAATGGAATGGAGTGAATACAAGCTTTAACCCCACTCCAGCACCTTGCCCTTTTGGGTTTTTCTCTTCTCATCCCAATGTCCCTCCAGGCAATGGAAACCTGTTATTAGCCTCCAGTTAAGCCTCAGAAGAAATCTTCATTCCATAATTAACTCTTCACAACACTTACTTTTTCTTGCTATCTTCTTGTCAGGGCTTTGGGGAAACAGGGGGAAACAATTTTTGGTTGAAAGAAAAGTACTAAGTGACAGAAATATCATTCAGGCTTTGACATTAACGGTGCAGCGCAGCACTTCTCCTCTCCCGCAGCTTGCTTGGAAAACAAAGTTTAGCAGGGTCCTGAACATGTATCTCACGCCTTGTGCAGCTCTTAATGTGCATCCCCTTCCTTCAGGAAGGTGTCTCCCAAGCCCATCGCTCCAGCTTCCCACCTGAAGGTCTCCAAGGCAACTGTCAAACTTATTGCTCTTTGTTCAGTGCCAGAAACCAGCAGGTGTTTGGGGAAGCGCCACAGCAGGACAAGAACTCCACAGCCCCACGGAACAGAGCACCAGAAGGCACAAGCTCACCCTCCCCACGCAGGATTTTCAGCATTTTGTGGATGATATTCAGCTCTTTTGCCACGGTTAAGCCTGGGCTCTAGTACATCCTGGGTTACCACACAGAAACACGGCTGCGTTTTTCATACCTGGCCCAAAGGAAGTCGGCGCTGCCAAATTATCTGATAACGTACAGTTTCACCCACCCGAACACGTAACCAGAGCCTGATAACCAGCCCGTCAGGTTATTCTGTTGGGGTTTTTGGTTTTGGTTTTGGTTTTTTCCTCTTTGGAAAGCTGGAATGGCACCCTTACGTTATCTTGTACACCGGAACAGAGCCAAAGCAATACTGTTACCAGTCCAAGACTGAAAAAAAAAAACCCACAAACACCCAGAGGAAGAACACAGAGGAGTGTTCAGCAGTTCTCTCTCCTTTAAGACACAACAGTTGGTAAGGGTTTCAGTACATCAGAAGGAACTTACTGTTGATGTCATTAAATCTCTGCTTGGAAGAGGGAATATTCCAAATTCACTGTGCAGCCATCACAGAAACCCAGAGAATTCAAAATTCTTCAACTCCATGGAAATTAATACCACGTAGGGGAGGGTGCTTTAAAACAAACAAAGCTATTTTTAACTGCCTATTAAAATGTACATTTCTAGCTCCTACAGCTAACAGTGTTTTCAGAGAAGTACCAGGGCCCACCAGAGCACACCGTGGCACTGAAGGCTTGAGATGTGCCTTTAAGGATAAGCCACAGAAGGAGACACAAAGGTTAAGTGAAAGCCAATTCCTCCTCCCAGGAGCCTGCTCCGCAGCACAGGACACACAGAACCTGCCCCTGCTGAGACAGGGGACACACCAGCAGCCAGAGTAAAGGTATAAAACTGCAGCAGGAATATGCAGCTGATCACCAAAAGATGTCTTTGGAAGCCAAGGCAGAAGTGCTGGCACAGGGACACTGATAAAATCATAGAATGGTTTGGGTGGGAAGGGACCTTTTAAAGCCCCCACAGTGCCACCCCCTGCCCAGGGCAGGGACACCTCCCACCACACCAGGTTGCTCCAAGGCCCCTCCAACCTGGCCTTGAACCCCTCCAGGGATGGGGCAGCCACAGCTTCTCGGGGCAAC
>VXBJ01005684.1:132215-172254 GCA_013400055.1 Nycticryphes semicollaris
TACAGAAATATCATTCAGGCCAGCACATTAACAGTGCAGCGCAGCACTTCTCCTCTCCCGCAGCTTGCTTGGAAAACAAAGTTTAGCAGGGTCCTGAACATGTATCTCACGCCTTGTGCAGCTCTTAATGTGCATCCCCTTCCTTCAGGAAGGTGTCTCCCAAGCCCATCGCTCCAGCTTCCCACCTGAAGGTCTCCAAGGCAACTGTCAAACTTATTGCTGCAAATTTACTCTTTGTTCAGTGCCAGAAACCAGCAGGTGTTTGGGGAAGCGCCACAGCAGGACAAGAACTCCACAGCCCCACGGAACAGAGCACCAGAAGGCACAAGCTCACCCTCCCCACGCAGGATTTTCAGCATTTTGTGGATGATATTCAGCTCTTTTGCCACGGTTAAGCCTGGGCTCTAGTACATCCTGGGTTACCACACAGAAACACGGCTGCGTTTTTCATACCTGGCCCAAAGGAAGTCGGCGCTGCCAAATTATCTGATAACGTACAGTTTCACCCACCCGAACACGTAACCAGAGCCTGATAACCAGCCCGTCAGGTTATTCTGTTGGGGTTTTTGGTTTTGGTTTTGGTTTTTTCCTCTTTGGAAAGCTGGAATGGCACCCTTACGTTATCTTGTACACCGGAACAGAGCCAAAGCAATACTGTTACCAGTCCAAGACTGAAAAAAAAAAACCCACAAACACCCAGAGGAAGAACACAGAGGAGTGTTCAGCAGTTCTCTCTCCTTTAAGACACAACAGTTGGTAAGGGTTTCAGTACATCAGAAGGAACTTACTGTTGATGTCATTAAATCTCTGCTTGGAAGAGGGAATATTCCAAATTCACTGTGCAGCCATCACAGAAACCCAGAGAATTCAAAATTCTTCAACTCCATGGAAATTAATACCACGTAGGGGAGGGTGCTTTAAAACAAACAAAGCTATTTTTAACTGCCTATTAAAATGTACATTTCTAGCTCCTACAGCTAACAGTGTTTTCAGAGAAGTACCAGGGCCCACCAGAGCGCACCGTGGCACTGAAGGCTTGAGATGTGCCTTTAAGGATAAGCCACAGAAGGAGACACAAAGGTTAAGTGAAAGCCAATTCCTCCTCCCAGGAGCCTGCTCCGCAGCACAGGACACACAGAACCTGCCCCTGCTGAGACAGGGGACACACCAGCAGCCAGAGTAAAGGTATAAAACTGCAGCAGGAATATGCAGTTGATCACCAAAAGATGCCTTTGGAAGCCAATGCAGAAGTGCTGACACAGGGACACTGATAAAATCTTTGACTGGTTTGGGTGGAAAGGGACCTTAAAGACCATCAAGTTCCGATCCCCCTGCCCTGGGCAGGGACACCTCCCACCACACCAGGTTGCTCCAAGGCCCCTCCAACCTGGCCTTGAACCCCTCCAGGGATGGGGCAGCCACAGCTTCTCGGGGCAACTTGGGCCAGGCTCTCACCACCCTCACACCAAACAAGTTCTTCCTGATATCTGGGCTGGTGGGAGGTGTCCCTGCCCAGGGCAGGGGGGTTGGAACTCCATGATCTTTAAGGTCTCCTCCAACCCAAAGCATTCCATGATTCTGTGCCCCTCTACTCCCTAATCAAGTAGAGAAGATGCAGCTACAGCGACCTTTCACAAGTCAAAACACCATTATTCATGATTCTGTGATTGTCAAGAGCATTAAAGGGACCTGTCGCTGCCCCTGCTGGATCAGACAGGTAATCTGAAATGATGCAGAGTCAGGCCATTAGAGATGACACAGGGGCCCACCACAGCAGTGCAGATGATGTGAATGAAGCAGTCAGGAAGAGAGAAAGCAGGGAAATAAGGCTGCAAAATTAATATCAGTGAGGAAAGGAGAGGAAAATGGTATTTGAAATGGACAGAACAACATCTACGGTGTAAACTGTAGCTTTGACACACTTGTCCCAGCCCCTCAGAAACACCCAAAGCCCCTCTTCTCAGCTGTAGGGCTTGCTCTAGTTCCCATTAGGGTCAGGCATCTGCAGCCTGTATTTATAGAAAGGCCTTGTCCTCACCGCCCTGGCCCTGGTCTAATCTTGCAGAGGCATCGCTTCCCTCCGCTCCCATCGTTATCTCGGGTTACAGGCAGCCGCCGCAACGTGACGCAGGGTGCAGAGGACGACACCAAGGCCACCCGTGCTACCAATGAGCCCCTCTCGAGTCCCACCGAGCGATGACAAGCTGCTTACACCAGCACGGTGTCACAGGGGTTGGCGCAGGCGCATGGTGGCTCCATCTGGAACCCAAAGGATGGGTAATTTATTCCTCGGGATGCCACCATCCTGCTAAATGGCCCCAGCAACGGCGTTTTGGTGCATGTGGCCTGGGTTTCCCTGTCTGTAGGACGAGGATAAAGATTCTAAACTCCTTTTAGAAGGGGTTTTGAGAACAACGGGAGAAAGTATTAGTGATGCAGATAAATGAATTCCTAAGGAAGTGCAGAAATCTGCCCCTTGGGGTTGTTTAGCCATTGGAACCAGGACTGCAGGGCTGCCCAGGAAGGATGTGGAGTCCCCTTCTCCAGAGATCTTCAAGACCTGCCTAGATGCCAGCTCAAGTGTTGTGCTCTGTGCAATCCTGCTTTAGCAGGAGAGTCAGATTAGATGATCTCTAGAGGTCCCTTCCAACTCTTCTCCCAGCTGCTGGCACAGAAGTGGGATAAAAAAGAAGCCCAGATCCTACCAGTTCCCTGCAAGAAATTCCCTCTTTCCAGTCCCTACAGCCTGACTGCAAAGTGAGGAGCAGAGAAAACCTATTGGATTGCCTGGGGGATCTGGCAAAAAGCTGCTTTTTTCCCCTGTCAGTGATTTTCCCCATTCAAGTGCTCCTCACCAGGGAATGGATGGAAGCTTTTGAGCTGGTGAGAGCACAGAGAAGTCTCCCATTGACAATCTCCCCTTCATTAAGCACAGCACAAATGTAATTACGCAGGAAGAGCTGGACAGAAACGGTACCTCCTGGGCTGCAAATTATTAGCCAATAATTAGCAAATTATTGTCTTGTGTGTATCCTGTCCATATCAAATTCCTCTGGTGCTCTACAGCCAAGTATTCTCCTTTTCCATCTTGGTTTTCTCTTCCCTTCCAGCTACACCTACAAAGTTTCACTCTATCCTTGCTGGTACCATAGCCTTAAAATGCATTGCAGGAGTTGATCCAGGTTCTAAGGTTCTTACGGTCCCTTCCAACTCTAACCATTCTATGATACTAATTAAGTGATGATAATTAGCTCTGTCATATTTCTTCTCACACCTGAGCAGGGGTAATCAACTAAATGCACCCATACTCAAAACACAATGGAATTTATCTGTGATGCAAAGACATACAAAATGCTGCTTCCTCTCTGAGCTGACAGCCAGTTGTCACATCTGTGGGACTGTCACCGGAACACTGTAAAATATTACATGCCAGAAACATCACTGGCTGAAGTAGCCCAGCTTTAGGAAATAGCTTTCTTTTTTCAGCAGCCAAGGAACTCGACCACTGCTCCTTTCAGTCCTGCTGTGCATTATTAAAAAAGTCAACAGAAGCAAGAAGTCAAAAATGGTCTCTGCAGTTCTTTTTAACAGGGTCTTTCTCCTCCTCCTTGCACTGAAAAGCAGCAAAGTTTAACTCCCTTTACTAAGTGTTATCCCAGAGCCTGAGCTGGCATCAGGTAACAAAAGTGGGGGAATTCACTTCTCCAGAAACCACTTGAAATGCTTTGCTCACCCAGAGAAGCATCGGGTTGAAAAAACCTGACGAGAGCCTTTTCTTACTCATCAACTCAAAGAGTTTCGACGAATTCCTCTTGCTTTAGGTTGGTTTCCAGTGGTGATCCTCGCCCCTCTGTCACCCTGCCAGACTCTCCCTTTGCTGACCCCAAGAAAACAGTACAAAAGCTAATTTATTTACCCAAGCACTTTGCCCGGTGTGGGATGGAGTAAGGCGGGTCTGGAAGAAGGAGAAGAATAGGCAGTTAGGCAACGAGGGAGCGCTGCTGCAGGCATGAGCGGCTTATCTTCTGTTTGATCTCTTCTGCTAAGGGAAGACAAGAATGGACGTAATAAATCTGCATAAATACATGAAAGAAACAAACAACCGTCAGGAGTCTGGGGTGACTGGGGAAATGCAGACAACTCTTGTTACCTGGCTGCTCTGACACGGGGAGGGTGGAAAATCACATTACAAAAAGCAGCCACCACAACGAGAGCGGTCCTCTTTTTAAAATGAAGAAGCATCTAACTAAACAAGATGGAATAAAGTCAAACCATTCAAAATGAAAAAATAAACACAAAAAACCAACCAAAAAACAAAAACAAACCCAAACCAACCTCCCATAAATATTTTTGTGGGAATATGGATGTGACTTTGAGCAACTTGGTCTGGTGGGAGGTGTTCCTTCCCATGGCAGGAGGGTTGGAACTAGACAATCTTCCAAGGTCCCTTCCAACTCTAACCATTCTGTGGTTCTATGATTAAGCTTTCCTGAGGAAGCTCCTCATACTCCTTTGTGTGGGAAGAAGAAGAAATCACAGAATCATATGGAGAATGGTTGGAAGGGACCTCTGGAGATCATCTCCTCCAACCCCCTGCCACAGCAGGGGCACCCACAGCAGGTCCCACAGGAACGTGTCCCCATGGGTTGGAATGTCTCCAGAGAAGGAGACTCCCCCACCTCTCTGGGCAGCCTCTGCCAGGGCTCTGACACCCTCACAGCAAACAAGGTCCTCCTCAGGTGCAGATGGAACTTCCCAGGGTCCACTTTGTGCCCGGTCCCTCTTGTCCTGTCCCTGGGCACCACTGAGAAAAGCCTGGCCCCATCCTCCTGACACCCACCCTTCAAGGATTTCTAGGCCTTGATCACATCCCCCCTCAGCCTTCTCTTCTCCAGACTAAAAGTCCTTCTAAGACAGCATGAGACAAAAAACAGTGCTATGCATGGATATTCCTACAAGAACTTTAACTGGGAAGTCTATTCCTCCCTGCACACAAGATGTTAATGCCATGTCACCTTCTCTTTTCCTCCACCATCAACGTTCTTCATCTACCTCCTTCCACTTGCCATTTCTGAGAGCATTTTCCAGCCTCAGCTCTCCACCCCTCCCCAGATCTCTACCCATGCCACAAGTCTGTCCCTTACCTATACACGTTACTTGATCTCGTTGATGAGTTATGCAATGTTTATCCACCATTTGATCTTCCCCGATTGTATCGTAGCAACAGACAACAGTTTATGGAGGATGTTGTGTGAAAACTCTCCAACAGAACGCGTCCGAGAGTCCTGCTGCTTTCTTGGGCAATGTTACACTCTTTGGAACAATAACACCACTCAACAAGTTATCTTAATTTTATGCTAAAATTAGAGCAGTTAGACATTATTTATTTCGAGTCCACTGGTTTCACTGAATACCAGGAAGCAGCAAGAATGTGTCACCAGTGTTGCAGGACCTCGTCTGCGACATTCATGCAGTACTGTTTGCAAGTCTGAGCAGTCACAGCAGAAGACACCACAGGGCGACCACACAAAGGCAGACCAAAACGCACGTTCCTTTGCCTTAAAAACACTTATAGAAGGGGAGACCTAAAACCTTCAGATTTGGACTCATAAGACTTTTTTTTTTTGAAGTGGGAAACAAATCTGGACAGCACTGTGAAAGGATCCTCTTTCATTCCCCATCACCCTCCTGCATATCCATTTTCCACCCCGTGCTACCAACCAGCTTACAAGAGAAGTAGGTGTTAGTGAAGCCTGAGGGAGGACCTCTCTTAAAACTCCAAGGGAATAAGGAAGCAAGCTCTATCATGTGGCTGCCCTGTTTTTCCTGGAGCAACTCTGAACACTCTCAGTGTCATTAGCCAGTGCCATAAACCATGAGTCAGGCTACTCCTCAGGCAGCTAAATTCCCCCAAAGACAGTTTTGATCAGCAATGAAACACCGGCTCTTTTATTGCCACCAAAGGCGTGTGTTTGGGACCGTCACTGAACACAGCTCCCGTGGACTTAAGGAAAAGAGATTTCATAGAATCACAGAATGGTTAGAGCTGGAAGGGACCTTGAAGATCATCCAGTTCCCACCCCCTGCCCTGGGCAGGGACACCTCCCACCACACCAGGTTGTTCCAAGCCATGTCCAACCTAGCTTTTTTTAGCAGCCACACTTGTTTTGTGACTGAGCATTCCTGGGAGCGTTATAACAACAGCCTAGCTTTGGTTTCTGAGGGAGAAGTGCCTAAAACTACAATAGCACCCAGATTTTGTAGGTTTCTAACCTTGGCTGGTGAAGTCCCACCAACTGCTAAGCAGCATATTCCCCTCTCCCTTGGCAGCTGAACCACGTTCCTCATAACCCTTGCAAAAGTCCCTGCTTACAGAGCAGCCCCAGCACCTCTCTTGCAGGTTCTAGGAGACATCCTGAACTTCAGCTTCATAATCCAGGGTTCTTCTCCCTTATTCTGTAAGGGACCACTTTACTGACTTCTCCTCTGCCTACCCTGGGCAGGCACCATCTGGAAGGATCTGGTTCAGGGTTATAACCTTTCCCTGTGTGCCTTCATCTCTACACTCCATCCAGCACTAGAGAAACACATTTTCATCCACCCTGTCTTGTCTCCAGCAGCTTTCTGGTCTGCATCTCTGTTCTGATCTTAAACTCCTCCTGAAGAAACCACCACTGACTCTTGTTGACAGGTTGTTCCTATTTAATCACTCATCACACTGTAATGGTCATCGTGCACACAGCTCCAGAAAAGGAAATTTAACAGCAAACGAGAAACAATACAGAGCTTCTTGTCAGTAAATGCCACATCCCTTTCCCAATTAATAAATTAATGGTGACTTGAGGGAGCAGAGAAAGAGGAAAACAGTTTTTCAACCCTAAAAACTGTAACTTCTCCTCCAGCTCTCAGTGTTTTAAAGCTTCTACCCATCATTGTGTGCACCAAGTTTGAGCACTGCTTACAGGGCTTGAAATCAGATCAAAGACTCACAGAATCCCAGAATGGTGTGGGGTTGGAAGGGACCTCTGGAGATCATCTCCTCCAACCCCCTGCCACAGCAGGGGCACCCACAGCAGGTCCCACAGGAACGTGTCCCCATGGGTTGGAATGTCTCCAGAGAAGGAGACTCCCCCACCTCTCTGGGCAGCCTCTGCCAGGGCTCTGACACCCTCACAGCAAACAAGGTCCTCCTCAGGTGCAGATGGAACTTCCCAGGGTCCACTTTGTGCCCGGTCCCTCTTGTCCTGTCCCTGGGCACCACTGAGAAAAGCCTGGCCCCATCCTCCTGACACCCACCCTTCAAGGATTTCTAGGCCTTGAGCACATCCCCCCTCAGCCTTCTCTTCTCCAGACTAAACACACCCAAGTCCCTCAGCCTTTCCTCACCACAGAGATGCTCCAGGCCCCTCACCATCTTGGGGCTCCTCTGCTGTCCCCTCTCCAGCACTTCCCTGTCCTTCTGGAACTGGGGAGCTCAGAACTGATCCCAGTGCTCCAGCTGGGGTCTTACTGGGACGGGAAAAACCAGGCTTTTGTTTTTTTTGCCCCAGCATCCTACCAGTAACACCAATAAGATGTATCTGCAGTACAGGAGACAGAAAAGAAAAATCTAAGTTTTTCCTTCATTCCACCCAATTCACACAGGGATCACCCACAGAGTATCAGTCGCCCTCCTGCAGCGTTTGTCACCTTGGTTTACATCGTGACACTGCAGACAGCATAGCTACAGTGGCAAAAAGTGTGCTATAATTACATGATTATAATGTATTTTATAATGTTATAACAAACAACTGATAAATATCCATTAGTATCTTCAGCTATCTTTCAGTTATCCTTCTGCCAAGGAGGAAGTAACTCCATTAGCAGGAGTTTTATTGCACTCAGACTTTCTGTCCCACATTGTCTGAGCCCACTGAGGACGGAGGTAACAAACTCTTCTCTAGTTTTGGCTGCAGTGCCAGTTGGGTCAAAAAGACAAAAAAAAAATTTAACAAAAAAAAAAAGGCAAGACAAGAACAACCCAAGTAATCTGAAATCAGATTTCTAAACTGAAGGTCTTTTCCAATGCACTCGTCATTAGCAATTTTCTGATGTCCCAGGGGTGAAATGAGTTATTCTTCCGCAGTCAGAGGCTGCACTGGTATATTCAGCTTTCCTGTTGCTGCTTGATTTTACTTGCTGGAATAGGTCACTGACTTCCACATATACTGCTTAAATTTCAAATCAAAGTGTAGTGCTCTCAATTAATTGTCAAATCAGCTGCCAATATTTTAAAACAGAAGGGCCCAAACATACAGAACACCCAGACACGGGTACAGGCTTATTCATTCAGGCTTTTCCAATCACACTTTCTTCACAGTATAATCAGATTCCTGATTTATTTTGTTTTCTTCAGTATGGCTGAGCCCACAAAGCAAAAACCATACTTCCGACCATCTTACAAATAATTTGATAGATTTCTACATCCACTGCAGCATCATGACATTTTATACTATGCAATATCCAACACCAATTTTTATGATTTAATTCCTTGTAAGGAAACAAAGTGCACTGAAAAAGCAGTACTTCTGAAGATGTGCTGGACCTCAGGTTTGGTCACTCAGCACAAGAAAAACAACCTCTCTTAAACTCTCCTGGGGGCAGGAAGGGATGTAACAAGAACTGTGAAGTTTAATCCCAATTCATCCCGCTCAGTTGGGGACGGGGACAGGAATGTGCCTCAAGGCTCAGGGTGAAACGGTCCTTTTTTTGGCACCAGAGTAACCTTAGAGGAGGAATGTCCCATTCCCCTTCCATCCTTCTAAGATCTCACGCCACCAGCGCACAACGGGGGAAGGAAAGGTACACAGTGTTCCAATCCAGGAGAAGCCGCGCTCTCCCTGTCGCGGGAGAAGCCATTGAGTCTCAGACCATGTAAATAAATACCTGAGCGTCAGAGAAGAGCCAGGACCACAGTCAGGTTGGCTGACACGTTCTAGAAATAAACACGGCTGTTCCACCCCCGTTATCAGTCGTACCCGATCTGAGTCTCAGCAGGGTCCGCTGTTCCAGGAGAGCGACACCACGGCTCAGGACAACAGAGCTCTCGTGACCTTTATTGTTATTGCTGTTATCAGGGACATCACAAAACGGGGTTCCTCGGAAGCTCAATTTAGCTTTGATTTTCTAATGGAGCGAGGATGCGGTTTTTCCTTTTCGTTGTTTATTGTCGTAGGGATGGGCCCTTTTGAGGTGTTTCATGTTGTGACATTTTGCACACAAATAGCTGCTGACTCACGGGAAGAAGACAAAAGATGAAGAATCCAAAACTGCTGCTGTTAGTACCATTAGCTACGCCTGCGCAGATGCGGAATCCGAAGCCCTGGAAAGACTTGCTTTTAATATATTAGTCACCCCTTGCTTTCCACTGAAGTCGTCCTGAACACATTCAGGCCTTCAAACAAATAAACAGATGGGAATAAGATTAATTTCCTTCTCCACTGGGAACAGGTAAAAACTTGAGGATAGAAATGCAGTTCCAGTGCTACGGAAACGTTGGCAGCATCCTCCCTCTCATTAGAAGACTTCACTCTAAATTCCCAAAACAACTCTCAAGAGACACATTTTCGAAGCGAGCAATTGCTCAGAAGGTCTTTTAGATACCCATTTTCCTACACTGTGAGAATAAATGCCAGCTACAGACCAAACCTTCAGCACATTTAAATGTGACCTACCAGGAACACATTGCTTCTTGATAAACCACGCTCCGTTTGAAGCCACTGTTCAAGGACCTACCACCCACTGGGCAAAGCCACCTCAGGTAGATGCCTAACACGGCTCCAGGACTTCAAAACATGTCACCACAGAGCTATGCTTCGAATCGACCATCTGATGTCTCATCTCCCAGTTGCTCCCATTAGGAGAAGGTTGTCCAAACCAACTCTCCAGGGGTCTAACCCTTCAGGACCTTGGCCCATGGCCATGCCCAAGGAGGACACAGCTGGGCTAATGGCCAAGGGTGGGCAGAGCCAAGGGACTTCTGGTTGCAGGCAGTAGAATTGCTTGTGCGTGACAAGTGTGCTAATAAATCAAACCTTATAGGTAACACCAAGATGGTTCATGTCGTTTTAAAACCTCATTTCCATTTTCCATAAATAACAGAATTTCCTGGATTTGTTTTAAGCTCTTTTCCTACATCTGCTATGAGTTATGTTCAACTTAACAGTACTAGAGGATGAATTGGATGTAACAGGCCTTAAGTATTTACGGGCTTTGCATTTATTATGGACCCCAGGCCTCCTATACACTTGTGCCAGCATCTCCATTTAACGATAGACATCAACATTCAGGAAGAGTTTATGCCTATCTCAGGTTAATAAATCAAAGCATTAAGTTATAGGTTTCTTTCTGTTTTAATGAGGGTTTTAAGCCATTATGCAACGAGGACAAATTTCATATTTCATATTTCAGAGGTTGGTCTTTTCTCCCAAGTCACAGGTAATGGGAGAAGAGGAAACAGCCTTATGTTGCACCAGAGGAGGTTCAGGTTGGACATTAAGAAAAGAGTTTACACTGGAAGGGTTATTAAAGCTTGGACTGGGCTGCCCAGGGCAGTGGTGGAGTCCCCATCCCTGGAGGGATTTCAAAGCCAGGTTGACATAGTGTTGAGGGACATGGGTTAGTGATGGGTTTTATCAGAGTTAGGTTGATGGTTGGACTCAATGATCTAAAAGGTCCCTTCCAACCTGGACAATTCTGTGATTCCATATTGTTAAGTGGGGACTTTATCTACTGAAACGGAGTCACTAAATTCCACATTGCAAAGAGGTCATTCTTAAACGCAGTTGGCCATAAATTAAACAACACAATTACCAGGAAATTCTCACACTTTGGTGAGAATACTCTGCATCAGGCTTACATAAATAGAATTAAGCTTGTATTTAAATGCCAGTCACTCTCAAAACGAGGCAGTGGCGATACCTTCATCATGTAAGCGAATTCAAAGTTAACTCTAGGATGAGGTAAAACCAAACCCAAAATCAGCCATTAGCATTGAATCTCACTTTCACCACTGTGTTTCTGTATTTATTGTCTACAATTTAGCCTGTAATTTCGTATTAGAAGATAATGGCTGTAGACAAGCAACCTTCACCATAGTACTTTGTCCTTCCTAAGCCCATCCTGCTGCTCATTCCCTGGAGAGCTCTCTTGTGCTTTCTCTCTGCTATTCTTGTGGTCAGAGCTTGGCAAGCAAGCAGGGAGTTGGGCAGAAGAATTTTCCTGCAGCTTACGCTGCAGAAACGCCCACCATTAACCTTCCCAACGGCCCTCGGCATCACAGAGTCAGATTTTCCCAGCTATGTTATTTCTTTTACGCTTTGTTCAAGTGTTTACTGATTTGGGAGAGCCAGGCTGGCACTGGCAGATGTAGAGGAACGCTTGGGTAGCCACAGGGTCTGCAGGCACCTGCCCTGGCAACAATCCCTGTCCCACAGGGCTGGCATCACCCCCCTTTCCCTGCTGGGGATTAGCATGTCATTTGTCTCTGCATCAGCTTTTCCCACCCAGCATCTCCGGGCAGCTGCCAGTGGCTCTTCCCACCCACGGGGCAGATCACTCCACTGCTGGGATGACTATCTAACGATAGGCACTCGCAGTTGGCAAGCTGGTGGAATCCCACAACACAACTATAATAAGCACAGAGCATGACTAAACCCGCAGCGCCGTCTGCTTTTCCAGCGGCATCATGCCATATCCCATATGTGATCAAGAATTTTAGAGGGAAAACGTGACCCACATCCTCTTTCAATTCCTTACCCCTCGATCAGCAGCGTCTCCTCACCTGCACAACTCCCTCTGCCCAGCAACCCCAGTGGCTTTGGAAAGCTGTTGTCCTACAGCACAGATGTCCTTGCTGGGTCAGGGAGATGGAATTGAGTGGCCCACGACCAGTGTATCATAGAATCACAGAATTGTCCAGGTTGGAAGGAACCTTTTTTCAGATCGAGTCCAACCATCAACCCAACGCTGACAAAACCCATCACTAACCCCTGTCCCTCAGCACCACGTCTGCCCGGCTTTGAAATCCCTCCAGGGATGGGGACTCCACCCCTGCCCTGGGCAGCCCATTCCAAGGCTTCAGAACCCCTTTGAAGGGTGAAGAAGTTTTTCCAAATATCCATCCTAAACCTCTCCTGGCTCAACTGGAGGCAGTTTCATCACGACATGCTCTGGCTGAGAAGGGAACAGGGCAAGGAAAAGCAGGTTCACTTTCTCACTGTTACCTTTCATGCTCTGACTAAACGTGAGACAACTTGAAGTTCTGTCACTGGAAGCTGCAGTGAGCTCATTGCTGTGCAGCTGATCCCACCCTGGTGTGAAATCAGCATTTCTGCTTGGCTGAGCAGAACCTTTCTCATCCCACTGCTGCTCCGAACGTGCCGTGTTTCAGACTGGTTCCCACAGCAGTTTTAAGGTGCTCTCTCCCAGTGAGACACACCGGCTTTCTTCACAAGGTCACAGAAGGCAGAGCGACAGGAACACACGCAGCTGAAGTTTCTCATTTGAGAACAGAGGGAACAAAACTAACCCGTAAGTTAAAAACAATATTGTAGAGGAATAAGCCATTTTTCATTCAAACTCCACCAAAAAGGCAAACTAGCTGGCAGCACGCTCGAAAAAGCATTAAAAAGTGACACCTTGCACCATCTAACCATTTACTCTGAGCTGTATTATCAGCCCTCGGGCTATCACTTGCTCCTAAATAACCTTCCTGAACCTTTGCACAGACATGAACGAGGAGAGCTTTGAGTTGTCAGTCAGGCATTTTAAACAGGGAACGCCAGGACCAGGATAGGGAGTGGAAAGGGCAGAATTAGCTCTTCCCTGAATGCCAGGGAGAAAAAAACCACTACATGTGGCATCCTTGACAGCTTTCTGCCCTGAAAACAAAGCACTGGAAGCATAACTGCATCCGAAGGACTCCAACCCCGGCAATGAATCTGGCCCCAGATTCCTGCAGGAAACCCTTAACCCACCGCCTTCTCAGCTTTCACACTCTTTGGATTCCAGTAATTTGCAGCAAACAGATACCCCAAACTGGTGGGGAAGGGCCGGGGAGGGGAGAGGGGAGGAAAGACAGAATGAATTGTTCCTTTCTGAAGTCACACAGTTTATTAAAACTGGATTTTGGAAACAGTCCAGTTCTGATCTCTTCCCTTAAAAGAGCTCCATGCCTTAAACATGAATAGTATGTCATAAACTCTACTTCACTTTTCCTTTTAACTCCTGACCAGGCAGGCAGCTAGTAATCACCTTATTTTAAAAGCATGGAAAAGGCAGATATAATGGCATTAAAATGGCCTGTTTAAGTTCTCAGAAGCTCGAAGGTCAAGTCAAAGAATACACTTAATTTGCCTTATTTCTTTTTAAACATGAATGGATTTTGAAGAAATGTCTTCCCCTTCTTCAATTCTAGAAAGAAAACAAGACAGACCCTTTAAGTGACCTCAGATTGCGTACCTGAAAGCGATGGCACTCAAAGGAACTCATCATATTAAAAGCACTCCTCTTGACCAACCACTTTGTCACGACACTAGAGCAAACTAAATTTTGAAAACCTGCTTTTTAGCACTTTCCTTGAGGACATGACTTTCAACTGTCACCTAAAGACAAACATAATCCCGCTTTGAGCCCTCACTCCGTGCAATCCCTGATCCCAACAGCGTCTGCCTCGGATTCCAGCCTCCGACTTCACAATTCTCTCCTCCAGGCCAACAACAGGAATGAAGTTGGACCGTGCAAGTCTTCAGCTCTGGGAAATGCTTCTGGTTCCACCTCAGTAACTACATAAACTCTACATACATGTAGCTTTTCTTCTGGATTTATTACTCCTTCCCCTCGGAAAGGTCTGTGCCAGACTCCCTCCCATGGTGCCTGGATACACACTGAATACAGCCCCTCGTATTGTCTGGGACAAACTGTCTTCCTCAACTTCTGACTTCTCCTTCCTTTTTAACTCTTCATCGCTCTTTTTTGGTTTTCAGGTGAGCAGCTCGTTTGAAATAAAAACTTACAACTTGATGAAAGCTCAGAGATACCGGTTTACACCAAATCCTTACCTACAACCTTTCAAGGGCCACTTTTACCCAGTGGCCCTTGTTTGCTCCCCATTCTGTAAGCTTTATGAGCACAGTCTCCCCAACACTCACAACCAGCCACGCTACTTCAACTTTCCCTTCTTGACCAGGCTGAAATTTCTCTTTAAATGATATAACATCATGATGCATCGCCACCAGGCTGGTCAGTCTGGAATGCCAGACCCTCACCTTTTAAAAAGGCTAATTTTCTCCTGGAACTCCTAAGGGTACAGGCCATGCCTCTTAAGTAACTAGTTTTGATGCTGGGCAACCACAAGACAACAGCACCATCCAGCGGCCCCTTTTTCGGCCAACACTTTCAAGAGCGATGAATTAATTCCGAGTACCTCTCCAAGGAGAGCCCACCTTGTGAGGCCTTCTCAGAAACACCAAAGCACTTCAACTCCTCCACTTTCAACCGAGCAGGTTATTTCCTGGAGAAAGTGGGACTTAGTTCCCAAAGGAGACAAACCACAACACCGCAAATAACCACAAACAATGGTCATTCCTGAAATTTTAGGAGTCTCTTGATTCCAGACAGCATTGAGAATGCCCTCCACAGATATCCCTTGAGTATTCTGCTGGGGCTGAGACCTTCAAACCATTATTTAATGGACTCTAACAAAAAGCTGCTATCTCTAAGAGCTGACACACTTCCTCTGCGGCCTCCAAGCAAGAGTTTTGAAATGAGAACTGCCTACAAGTCTGTGACGGTGGTGTTTCATGTCCTTTGCGAAAAACACCAGGAATTGGTCAACCACTCCCTTCACCATCGAAGGCCACGGGTTCTTAAACCTGTTGGTGACCAAGAAAGTAACCTTTGAAGTCATCCAGTCCTCTCCCTGGTGAACCCACACATAGTTTTTGCAAAATAGCCACTCCAGCTTGTTTATGCTGCTCTACTTTCTCTGCTTGACTTAGGACAAAGGGTTATCTCTCTGATCTTTCCCTGGGTGATGTAACAACATGCTGAAGGAAGAGCACTGTTAAGGCTAAATTCCTCCCAGGTGCCTTATAATTACAAGGCAACAGTCACGGGGCTGTAGCAATAAAAGAAGAGAGGTTAGCTTTAGTTATTTGAGCCAAAAGACGACTTAAGAATTAAAAAAATAATAATAATAAAATGGCAGTTGTATAAAAAGTAGGAAGAAACACTGTACAGCCTTGTTACAGAAAGAACTGGCGTGATCTCGTCTCAGAAGGGATTTAGGTGCTTAATTACCTCTGCAACCAATTCAAACACCCAAAACCCCCGAGCCTGTGAGAGTAAATGCAGATTTAATAATAAAATGTTCTTTTACCTACAAGAAAGACTGTTTTAAAAGTCAACTGTAATTAAATGCTGAAACCTTTGGTCACAGCAGCCCGGACACAGTGTCCCATTGTTAAACCACCTTTCACACTCTGCAGGAACCAGTTTTCCTTCCCTTCTGTGGCATTTCCCAGGCACGGAACAACCCCATAGTTGAATCCGAATCCCACTTTCCTGTAGGTTCATGGAACCCGCTGAGGTTCTTCCCACGAGAGATCTCCCCACGGGCCTACAACCCAGGGCACACTTGCTCAGCCCCCAGCCGAACCCCAGGCACACTGGAGGACATCTGTTTACCTTAACACTAGACAATCAGTTTATGGTTTTCCTCTCTTCCCGTCATATAACCGCAAGCTGGAAGCGCCCAACCAAGATATTAAGTTTATATGTACAGCTGGAGCATAGATTGGTTGTGAAGTGGTCACAAAGAAACGACCACAGCCATCGCTGTGGACTTCCCCCATTACCTTGGATGCATTTCTGCTCTTCCGTTGTACTTCTGGAGTCAGTCACCTTTCAGCTTCACAGCAGCGCAGGCCGGGGGATTGCGAGAGTCTCAGGGGCTGCCAGCCATACCAGGAACTGTACAGGTGCCTATGACAAATAAAAGAGATTATTTATCTTGTGCCCAGAGGCCTCTGAAAGGGCCCAGGGCCAAACTGCAGGAAAAAAAATATAAAACAACAAAAAAAAACCACCCCAACCCTGTTAGCTGCCAGGTGAAAGAGCCAGGCTCCAGCTTAAAACTCTTCCCCAATGAGCTGTGCAGCTCCCAGGGCTCTGCTGGAGGTGGGTTCCCATCAGGACACCAGACCAGCTTATCATCGCAGAGCAACTCTCTGTGGCCAAAACAAGCAATGATGGGGCTCGCTGAAGGCAGTTGGATTGTTGCTGCATCACCAGCACTGGGTCTAACAGGTAGGAAAGGAAGGACAGACTCTGGAGGAGATGGATGAAATCAGGTGGTTTGTGCCTCTATAACCTCAAGAGTGTCCAGGGAGACCAAGGCTGTTTCAGCCATCATAGAAGCACCAGATCAGCCACCCTAATCCACGCTCACTGGAGAGAAGTAAAAGCAAAAGACAAAGCCTAAAGTCGCAGTAGCCAACTGGAGCAATAAAAACCCACCACAACATGTACGCGCTCACCCAAAACTGTTTAACCTGTGGCCAAATCTGGGAAATCCAGAAGCACCAAGGACAGTTTTCAGAAGGATCAGTACGTCAGCATCACCATCACCCATCCCGAGCATCCTCACCAAACCAGACTTGGCTGTAAGGCCCAGTTTGACGAGTCTCTCAAACGCTTGCTTGAGGAGCGATCACCGAGCAAACCCAAGAGCTCTCTTCTGACTTAGGAGTTACTGCTAGGCTTCCTCGAACTCCCTCTCCTAAAGATGAACTGCCATCTTTCAGCCAAAAAAGATACAGGAATGGAAAGCCCATAGGCAGCACTACCATGGGAACGAGCAGCAAACAGTCTGGCATTCAAAGAAACCACAATATTTACGTCTTCGGTTAAGACCGACCAAACAGGAACATGCAGATCCAGCCTCCTTAGCTTGGAGCAACGCAGCTCCACAGCTTGACACTGGATTCACACAGGAGGTGAAAGAAAACATTCACAGCCCAAACAGGAGTGGGGGCAGCGGCAAAGGGCCCAGGGGCACAAGTGACACCCTCCACAGTTGATGTTCGTGCAATACCTTGAGGACTTTTCAGGTTTTCAGCTCAGGAGACCTACAGCAAACAGCTTAACTTGCTTTCCATGTTTGTTTTACACCTTGGGATAACTCAAACCCAGTTTGGTAAACCCCAAATACAGAAATATAGAGGACATTCAGAGAATCCTTCTCCCCAAGAAGCCCAAAACCCAGACCCCGTGCACCAGGAGATTACAGGAAAGGCAGCCACAAGAGAGCAAAAACCAAACCCATAATTAGCGGTTACGATTGCTGAGCAGTAACTATGCTGTGTGTGGTTACAAAGCCATACTCCATGTTTGGAATCGCTGACTGACTACACACTCTGGCACATTTTTTCCTAAACACTACAATACCTAGAAGCTCCTTCTAAAGCCCGTGAAGAAGGTGGTCAAATCCATCAGGGGCTTAATATGCAGGGCTGGGCAAGAAGCATTTCTGAAAGCCCAGGGCTCTCAGCAGGGTGAGAAGACAGTCAGCTTCCAGAAGTTGTGAAACTTTTGCCTATTTCCAACCAGCTGCCTCAGTGATGGGAAAAGATGAGCAATCATTCCTGGACTGGGAGGGGAAAAAATGAAAAAAATAAATCTGCTTTCCCAAATCATTATGGAAAATAAACCCAACAATAAGTCATATAAAAACAGGAGCTGCCCAACAAACCTCAAATGACATGGTAAATTTGATGGGAATCTAGTGGAAGAAGCAAGTTCTTTTCGCTACTTTCCAGCTGGTACCCAAACATCTCGTAGAATTGATGGGGAGTTACCCGAGACCTGATTACACCATTTTAATCTGTAGCAAGGAAAAGGAAGAACAATCTCCTGTGAGGAAGGGCTTAGTAAATCACAAATCACAAAATCATCAAGGCTGGAAGGGACCTTCAGGAACATCAAGTCCAACCATCGACCTAACAGTGCCAAAACCACCACTAAACCATGTCCTCAGCACCATGTCTGCCCATCTTTTAAATGTCTCCAGGGATGGTGACTCAACCACTTCCCTGGGCCACACCATTTTTGATAAGGCCCAGGATGCTGTTGGCTTTCTTGGCCACCTGGGCACAGTGTTGGCTCATACCCAGCCAGCTGTTGGCCAACACCCCCAGGTCCTATCCAGCCACTCTTCCACCAGCCTGTAGCATTCACAAGGTTGTTGTGACCCAAGTGCAGGACTCACCACTTGGCCTTGTTAAACCACACACCGTTGGCCTCAGCCCATCAATCCAGCCTTTACAGATCCCTCTGTAGAGCCATCCTAACCTCCGGCAGAACAACACTCCTGCCCAACTTGGTGTTGCCCACAAACTTACTGAGGGTGCACTTGATCCAAGTCTCTTGGCAGAGTACCTGCTTGACACCACCAAAAATAACCCCTTCGAGCCCAGAAAGCCAAGTTCCATGAAGATGCCAAGAAGAGCTGACAAGTCACAGGAAACGAAGAAAAGGCTGAAGGATTCGGGAGGACAGAGGGGCAGAAAAAGACTTTTTAACAGATTCTGTTCAAATAATAAACTCCGTGCTACAAGCACACGAGAAATAAATTCACTTGAGCCAAACCACCATCAGGCCAAAATACTACCAGTGACTGTTTGATAGAGACTCTTCTACCTACAGAAACCCACAGCTGAGCAAATCTCCTTTTAAGTTCTTAGATAACCTATTAATGACTCTCTGCTGCCTCTGAACTCCTTCTTTCAGCCACTGGAAAGGCATTTACCTCCCTCACACAGCATTCAGCTTTACACAAACAAACAGATGAACACCAATAAACAATTTAATTAGAATGATGCTGCAAATGACTGGAGATGGGGATTGTGCAACATGATGCCAGGGGCAACGGGCAATCTGTAACAGCGGCTCAGACAAGAAAAGAAATCAGAAACAGGGCTGGGGTGGAGATTTTCGCTAGCATCTAGAAAGAGTCCCTGCTCTACATGAATTATAATCAAATCCATTAATTACAAGGAAGTCATAATGCCCTTTTTCTTTACTCGGTAACATCTAACCACACCCAACGACCGACCAACAGAAGGCAAAGAGCTCTGGGGTGAAAGGGATCCCTAAATACTACAGCAAGGTGTATTTCAGAAATGAGGGCAACTGTTTCCACACTACTTATATTTACAGTATGTTTTCCATCTTAGTATCTCAACAACATGGTTTTACATTCCCAAAATAATTATTTTCCAAAGCAGGAAGAGTCAGCCCAGTTCTGCTCCTTGTGATGTGACTTCTGCCGGCACAGAACCTGCTTGGGCGGGGGGAAAAAACAACTTTCTCACAGGAGAGAGGTTTGGACATCTCTGTTTCTCTTCAAGAAGTTGTGCTGTATGTTAAACAGTATCCCAGAATGCTATGGGGTTGGAAGGGACCTCTGGAGATCATCTCCTCCAACCCCCTGCCACAGCAGGGGCACCCACAGCAGGTCCCACAGGAACGTGTCCCCATGGGTTGGAATGTCTCCAGAGAAGGAGACTCCCCCACCTCTCTGGGCAGCCTCTGCCAGGGCTCTGACACCCTCACAGCAAACAAGTTCCTCCTCAGGTGCAGATGGAACTTCCCAGGGTCCACTTTGTGCCCGGTCCCTCTTGTCCTGTCCCTGGGCACCACTGAGAAAAGCCTGGCCCCATCCTCCTGACACCCACCCTTCAAGGATTTCTAGGCCTTGATCACATCCCCCCTCAGCCTTCTCTTCTCCAGANATCTCTCCGTCACCCATCAGTAACTTTTAAAAACTGAATACCCTGATTCTCAAACCCAATAAATAAAATACCAAAAAGGAAAAAAAGAAAAAAAAGAGAAAAATCCCACAACTCCTATCCAAAGCACAACACAAGTTTTTCAAACTGAACAAACCTCTGCTCTGACCCCCTTCATTAAACATTTACTGAGAGCTCATCTGCATATCTCAAGCAAACAAACCGAAGCTTGGCATCAGATGTGTTTAGCAGGATTAGAGATCACTTTCCCTCACACCCCTCCAAATTAAAGGCACGGAACAGCACTAAGAGCAGCTCAAAAACACTGTCAAGTTTGGAAACAAAAGTGACTCTTTTTCCAAGTCCTTTCTGAGCACGTTCTCCTAACTGGGAGATGCTATTATAGAAAACAAGGAGGAAAAAAAACCCAAACCTTTTTCTCTTACAGCATGTGCTTAACTAAGACCCAGTTCAAATAAACTGCTCTGCCCAGACCTTTACACTGAGCAGGTCTATGCTGAGAGAGAACTGTCAATAGAGCCATCCCTTCCTCTGGGCCAGCAAAGGCCTTGCAGGGCGAGTGTCACCCTTCCTTGTGAAAACACACTCTTTGCTACGTGGATTTACACCAGTCTTCCCAGGCCAAACCTGCACTGACAGAAAGCTCTTTTTAACCAAAATAACCACACCAGCAGAAGGCACAAGGCAAAAGATTTTGCCAGATTTATAGTGTCTGCCTTCATTCTTTGGGGGTGCTGGTGGCGAAGAAGCTCAACATGAGCCAGCACCCTGCGCTGGCAGCCCAGAAACCACCCGCATCCTGGGCTGCACCCCCAGCAGCGTGGTCAGCAGAGCAAGGGAGCAGGGGACTCTGCCCCTCTGCTCTGGGGAGACCCCACCTGGAGCACTGTCTCCAACTCTGGAGTCCTCAGCACAAGGACATGGACCTGTTGGAGCGGGGCCAGAGGAGGCCACAGAGATGATGGGAGGGCTGGAGTGCCTCTGCTGTGAGGACAGGCTGAGAGAGGGTTGGGGTGGTACAACCTGGAGAAAAGAAGGCTCCAAGAAGACCTTCAAGCCCCTTCCAGTCCCTACGGGGGCTCCAGGAAAGCTGGGGAGGGACTCTGGATCAGGGAGGTGAGCGATAGGATGAGGGGGGAGGGTTTGACACTGAAAGAGGGGAGATGGATCTAAGATGTGGGGAAGAACTTGTTTGGTGTGAGGGTGGTGAGAGCCTGGCCCAGGTTGCCCCGAGAAGCTGTGGCTGCCCCATCCCTGGAGGGGTTCAAGGCCAGGTTGGAAGGGGCTTGGAGCAACCTGGTGTGGTGGGAGGTGTCCCTGCCCAGGGTAGGGGGTCAGAATGAGATGGTCTTTAATACCCCTTCCCACTCAAACCATTCAGTGATTACCCTGTGTTTATTTGGCAGAGAAAAAAAAAAAAAAACATCTCTAGATGCCCTGCCCTTCAAAACAGCTCTTATTCTCCAATTCCATCAGGGGTGGAAGCACCTGACCTGCTACCACCACTACAGCATCTGTCACCTTTCAAACTGCCTTTTCCTATTCACATTACCCTACTTGTCCCATCATCTCCAGTGTCTTCATATGGAGCTGATATGGCAGAGCATGACCAACTTCATCACCTCGTTTGCCCCATCAGCATCATCCACAAGGAGCAAAACACAGATAAGTGGCTCAGGGCATAAAAACCTTCTCCACTGGCAGAAAAAGAGAGAAAAGCAAGGAGATTACAACTCCTCAAGGGACTTACTCTTCCCTTTTCTTTCTCCCATTGTTCACCGTGTCACTGGGGAGGCAGGAACCCAGCACCCACCTCCTCTCTGAACACTGAAGCTTTGGCAATGGCTCAAGGTTAAGAGAGGGTCCAGAGATCATTCCACCTTAAACTGCACCCTGTCCCTGTTTCCTTCTATCAGGAACAGACTATAGACTTGATCTATCTTAATAGCTCTTCAAGCATGTCTTTAAATGGCACTTTCCATTATTTATACAGTTGCAAATAACACTAACTCTGCCGTGGGCCAAAGAATTTGCTGAAAGTAACGGAGAAAGCAAGCCTTCTCTCAGGAAGCTTACACTAGTTCCAGAAAAGCACACCCCACCTGTAAAATTGGTCTAAACCAGCGCTAAAAAAATGCTAGTCCACAAGTTCCACATCTGCCAGCCATCACGGGCCTCTCAGGAAAAGCTAAGAACCTTCCGTTTGGCTGCTGAAGGATAGGAAAATTCATAAATAATAACCATGATAGATCCTACCCCGTGGATGCAATTCTCCTCTCTCGGTGCTTGTGCCAAGCGGAAGAAAATTGCTGAAACGCTGCTGTTCGGCGAAAAGGACGTCCCCATGGTACAGCCTGTGTTTGTTTTACTGCTGACGGCACGGCCCCGCCAGCCCTGGACCCTGTGTCCTAAGGCTCCTGATGGATTTTTTTCATGCTACAGAGATCTTGATGGATTCCATTTAGCAATAGCCTACTTCAAAGCCAGCCTACGAATACCACCATCTCACCCTGCTTTCCTCTAAGGACAGAAAAGCCTCCCCATCTCCCTTTATGACCCGTTGCTTGGTTTGATTTCTGTGAAACTCTTTTGAAACCAAGCTTCAATAATGAACCCGAGCCAAAAGTTTAGTCCAGGGCATCCCATTCTGTCTCATATCCTGCCAGAGGAATAAAACTGTAAAAGCTGGATCAATAAGAGGAGAATCAGCTCTACCAGATGAGTGTGTCCCTCTCCAACATCTGTCTGTCTCTCCAGCTCGAGGGAGCAGGACTGGCCCTGGGCTCTCAGTCAGTCTCTGCGATATCAGCAAACAACTCGTCTCTTTAAGCCTACAGCTTTTTAAATAGAAATCATTACATGAAATACCTGGCCTAGCACAATTCTGCTTGTACCTGAGAGAGTAGGTGGGACTTGCTGAGTACCATGGAAATAGTCCAGATTTACAATGTGTCAGGACAAAATAAAAATGAAAAAAAAAAACCAGATTAATCACAAAATATTCTAAACCTAGCACATTTCTTGTGTTCACTTACTTAACTTCAGGCCGAGCCAGACTCCTTTTCTGATTTACCCTTAGTGATAGCCGCTACCACAGACTAAAGGCTTTCTTTCCACCTCCTTTACTCTCAGCTTTCTCTCACCCTATTCTTCTTGTTAAATGGTTACCAGCCTTCCCATCACCTGCCCAGCCTCTGCTGCACCAGAACTCTTCAACTGCAAGTTATTCTTCAACTCACATGGCCTTTTGAAGCAGTTTCTCATCTTCCAGGGGTCTTGAATTTACACTCTGCCTGTCTCCACTGCCACAGGCAAAACCTTGCAGAAATGGTATTAGAAGAACTTTTATGTGCAGTTCCCTTTTAACAACACCCACGCGAGTTTTTTCACTTTTTACATTTCCCAGATGGCTATTTTTCTGCAGCATCAAGCATTATTTACAGCAGTTACATCTTGCTTGGGTAAAAAGGTACACTCTACCCATTTGTTATCTATTTACATCTTACTTTTCACTTCAGGTAGGTCTATGCATTAATTATGTCCAGATTCATAATGAATTTTCTTTCCCTTCATGTCTACCTCAAGTCCCTGACTTTGAAAACCACCGAGAACTTCCCTCTAGGCCCTTCCATCCTCTCCCCAAACTATTCATACAGCAGTTAAAAGGTTAAAAAATACACGCTAAATCTGAGGGCAGTCCTTGCCATCAGCAGCAGCAGGTGCCACCCAGGATTCATGCTCAGAAAAACAACCCCTCCAAGACCACATACTGCCAGCAACAGCCACCAAGGGCTTTCAAATATCAACATTTTTCTTGCTATTATTTCAGATTAAAGCTGATTTTACAAACAGCCCACGGTCCCGTAAGAAAACCCAACAGGTAAAGTAAAACCAAACTCCCTGCAGTCACAATAGCCGTTATTTAACCAGTGCTGTGATCTTGCAGCTATTAACACAAGTCAGAAGGAGCACTGGAAAACAAAGGTGGAAGATATACTGGGGGTGGCACCGGTTCCCAAAGGGCTGGTGCTGATGGAGAAGCCCCCAGGACAGACCCTAAAGCACAGTATTTTCATTCACATTTCGTTTCTTTCACCTCTAGGAAGCTACGCTGCCACTGAGGTCTTCTGGTAAATGAGGAAAGCCAAACCTGTGTGTCCTAAGCTGTTATTCAGTGTAGGATGCACGAAATACACCAGCAACTCCACAGATTCACGGGGTTCACAACAACCAACTTGGAGAAACACAGCAGAAAGGCAAGACATCAGGAAAAATCCTGCTGGTAACATCAGCTGCCAGGCTTTCTTGCCTTCAAATCCATACACCCAGTTGGCCACAGGAGATAAAAATCAAAATAAACCCACGTACTATCTCAAATAAAAGGAGCAGGGGGGGAAACAGACACTTTGTATGGAGTAATGGTTGAACAAAAATCAAATTACTTGCCTCATTCAATGAACACAGTGCTCCCTAAAAGAGAAGCAACAAGGACTTTTAGTAAAGCATACCAATAAACAAAAAACCCCAAACCTAACATCCTGAAATCATGATGCAGAAATCAGTACTTACATTAAGAGGCTGAGAATTCTAGTATCTACATCTAGTCTGATGGCCTTATGTACTTCCTAGTGAAGGACAAGATCATTCTGTGGACACGCTATTCCAACCAGCAGGAAACATTGTAGGACAGATCTAATCTGCTACAGAAATGTCTTCCAAGGTCTGCCTAAAGCACCCACAGCGATCCAAGACAAGAACCACTGGGTTACATTCCGGTACTAAAGCCAAGGAGAGAAGGAGAGCAGGCAAACAAATAACCCTCAAAGACACAAACTGCAGAGACAGAGAACATTCCTGACAAAAAACCGACCGAAGGGAGAGTTCTGCAGAGGGACTTGGACAGACCCAGAGACCTTCAGCCTAAGCAGGGAGAGAATTGCTGCCCCTTCAGACCTGCTTTCTGACTCGCTGTCAATACCATCCCGGCTGGATTGTAAAGGCGATCCCAGAAGCGATGCTACCAGCAGTGTTCAAAGCCAAATGTGCAACCAGGTGCGGGAGATTTCCTCATCTGAGAGTAACGGGCAAGTGCAGGCCATTAATAAAACAGAAACCCAAGATGCATTATCACTTTGAGCGTATCGTGGGTGAACAACCTTGGGAGAAAAGGAAATTTTCAGAGAGGAAGAGTTAGTGACTCATCTCTGGCATGGACAAATTCCACCAGCCCCACTGCACACACGGGCCAACTACAATTCATTCAGAGAGAGCACAGAAAGCCAGTACTTCCATGAGCTAAATAACTACAGATCTCAGAAAATCACAGAAGGGTTTGGGTTGGAAGGCACCTTCATGATCATGGAGTTCCAACCCCCTGCCCTGGGCAGGGACACCTCCCACCACACCAGGTTGCTCCAAGCCCCAAACAACCTGGCCTTGAACCCCTCCAGGGATGGGGCAGCCACAGCTTCTCGGGGCAACCTGGGCCAGGCTCTCACCACCCTCACACCAAACAAGTTCTTCCCCACATCTCAGCTCCATCTCCCCTCTTTCAGGGTCAAATCTTTCCCTCTCATCCTAGGGCTCCCCTCCCTCATCAAGAGTCCCTCCCCAGCTTTCCTGGAGCCTCTTTAGGGTCTGGAAGGGGCTCCAAGGTTTGAATGTGATGAATATTCTAGACGTAACACACAAGTTCAAGTATGTGATGTAGTCATAAACTTGGCAGAGAGAATTAGGAATAATTTCTAGAGCATTCCATGCCATCTAAGCATCTTAGCATCACCAAAGACCAGGTCTGCCCATGCTACAATGCTGACCAGGATGGGAACCACAAAATCCCAGAATGGTTTGGGGTTGGAAGGGACCTCTGGAGATCATCTCCTCCAACCCCCTGCCACAGCAGGGGCACCCACAGCAGGTCCCACAGGAACGTGTCCCCAGGGGTTGGAATGTCTCCAGAGAAGGAGACTCCCCCACCTCTCTGGGCAGCCTCTGCCAGGGCTCTGACACCCTCACACCCTCCTCAGGTGGAGATGGAACTTCCCACGGTCCAGTTTGTGCCCATTTACTTTTGTTCTCAAGCCACCAGCAGCAGAACTACCATTCACCAGACCACAACGGTTACACAGTCCTCTGAGGAGAAGGCTACTCTTGTGCATAAATTCAAAGGGGACAGAGTAAATCTCAGCAGGTAAGAGCTGAACCTGTGAGACCAACATGTCTATGAATATTAGGGGTGCTCATTAGCTACCAAACCCTGATTTTAGGCACAATAGCACAAGGCATGCTGAAAATAGAGACTGCCCGAGAAAAGGAGAGCTCCCAGCCTGAAGCAATCCCAGTGAGCTCTCCAAAACTGCTCAGTTCCGCTAAACGGAGGTGTATTCCTCTGTCACAACACACAGCAGGTCCAATATTCAGAAATCAGAAAGGTTAAAGGACACTCCAGCAAGAACTGTGGTTAGAGCAGGCCATGTAAGCCACGGTATCAGAACACGCTGTGGTCAGGCTGGGCCACGGCGCACTGCAACAGGAACCCCACCTGAACAAGGTTTTTAGTCCCCTGACATGTTTCCCACCCCCTAGACAATAATAAAATGGGAGAAAGCAAAGAAAATGTTGACAAGGACAAGCATGCATGAAATACCTACCCCACCACTCTGCACCATGGCAACAAACCCTCATGGAAGCAGCAGTGGAGCAGACCGGGAATGGTTTCCTAAAAAAAAAATGTCAAGTCCTGGTTTTTGATGACTGAAGGTCTTCTCCTCCCGAGACACAGCACAGACAGGGCACGGGCAGCTGATCCAGTCCAGGCTCTGCTGCAAAAGAGCAAGTCAATGACCTGAGGCCACCAGAAGAGGGGGAGGGTAAAGGCCACGAGCTCATCCCACAGAGAGGATGGAGCCAAAAGTGTCCTGAAAACACCAGCCAGCCAGAGCTATCGTTTTAAGGAACCAGCAGGGGCAGATCTGAACAGGATTATGACAAAAAAAGAGCAGGCTGTCAGCAGGGAAGCCAGGAGGAGTTAAGAAGAACCCCCCCAACCAAGTGGGCAAACACAGGATCGCTGAGAAAGGAGGGGTAGAACACCTACGGTACTCAAGTGGAACAGAGGCAGAAGCCACAGCCTCAAACAGGCTGCACAGGAGTGATATTTTGCCTTTAACGAGTCTGTTACAGCTTGTACAGGATCATGTTTTTAGGAGTTATTAAAAGACAAGTTGCAACAACTTAGAAGGAAATCAGAAAGTACAAAATGCAGGACAGGGGGGGGGAAAAAAATAATCCCAAACCAGGAGAAAGCACAGGAACGTGCTCCTGAGTGAACTGCAGCAAAAAAAAATCCTCTGTAAATAACTCCCAGGAACAAAGTGCCTTAGTTTCAAAGCCAGTGAGTACCATGAGCCAGCAAACACACGTGCTGCGAGCTGGGCTGCCCTGGTGTTCTGGAGACACGTATGTAACACACGTCCTGAGACGTGGGGAAGAGCAGTCAGCAGAAACGGGCAATAACCAGCTCAACACACGCTGTGTTCTCACCTACACTGCTGACAGGTTATTTATACCCCAGGACTGAAAGCCAGACTGAAGAACGAGGGTCACCTCTCTACACAACTTTGTGGCTCTGCAGATCACACTGATTTTACACCCAGGCTCAATTACCACCCCTGAGGTACAATAAACCCCGTCACCGCTTGCTCCCAGTATGGAGTGTCCACATTCGGGCCCGATGGCTCGGTGCTAGAAGACCCTTATGGGTCAGACCCACCAGGATTAGTGTTGTCCATGTGCTAATATTCACCCCTGGGACAGGGACAGCTGGTGGCTGCATGAAAGAGCTTCTGGTGTCAAAAGCCCTCCCAGCTCAGCCTTTTCCAGCCTTGCACTTAATCCCTCGGGGCTTGCTTCATTCCCTTCCCCTCCCACTGAGATTTATCTCATTCAGCAGAGTAGTTACTAATCAGTTTAATGGTTTTGCTCTGGCAGAGCGAGGGGGTGACCTCTTCCTTCTTTCCCTTTCCCAGAGCCATTCACTGGGAAAACACTAAAGCTCTTCTCCCAGCGAGAACCGAGGACACAATGACCTCGTGTGGCAGATCCTGCACCACCGATCCTTATTTCAAGATTAAGTTTGTCGTAAGTTTCCTCTCCTCACAAACTGGGGACAGTTCTCAGTGGTCAGATTTTCCAGTGAACCAACTTGAACATGACTGACATTGCCCTCGTGGCTTTTAATGTCTTTTCAACAAGTAAGTAATTTCTCTTGGCCATGGAACTGGGCCAGTGACCCCTTCCAAGAGGACACCAAAATCTCCTAGTTGAAAAAAAAATAATAAAAAAAATAATAATAATCTAAAGCCAGGGTTGTCTGCTTTCTCAATTATTTAATAGAGCACTTCAGACCTACAAAGCAGCACATCAATATTAACTAACTAACCCTCCCAGCCTTCTGAAGGCATCGGGAGATATCAATATTTTAAAGATGAGGAGGCTGAGAGGCAAAGACTGATTTACTCACGGTCATCACGAGTCTAAACAGGAGCTGGGAAAACAACCTTGGAGTCCCTACGCCTCGCTGTGCTGAAACCTCTCAGCAATGGCAACTGCACGTGGCTTTTTCCTAAGATATAACTTCATTATTACTCCATACGTTCTTCCCCTGCTCTGAACTCAACAGTTTATGGAAGTTTCTCTTTCATCATTTTTATTTCACAAATAGATTCCCGGAGTCTTTAATTACTGGGAAAAGAACAGCATAATCTCAGCACTAATCACATTTGATGTAGAATTCCATTATTATGAAGTCTGCTTAAATTAAAAGGAAGATAGTAGAAGTAACTGGCATAAAATTGTAGAAAATTAAAGTCTACACACAACATTGGTTGCTGCTCTAAGAAGCATCTGTATCACAAGAACTTAAAATCCACTACACAGAAAACGACTACAAGGACTGATAATAAAAGGAAGCAAATTGATGTCCATTTCTCACAGTTGCACAGCAATTAAAAAAACCCTACCAGTGAGTACATGAAGCTGTCCCCTAGCTGGAAAAAAACTTAATGAAACCCACATCCCAATCGTGACCACACTTGATTAAAACAAGCAAAAGCCTCTAGCCAGTTCCATCAAACTGTCTCTTACCCAAGGGGAAAAGGGACTTCCCACTCAGAGACTGAAAAAAAAATCATCACCAAAGAGCAGGTATCAGCTCAGGAATATTTCATCTCTCTAAAAGGCAAAAAAGCCACCAATCCTGCCTTCCCCCCTCCTTTTTTTTTTTTTCTAAATCCTTGGAAGATTTAAGCAATGCAAATAATACTGACAAAGATGCAAGTCCCAGGTGCTGTTAGAGCTGCGGGGTCTCAGCTGAAGGAGAAGAGTCTCGGGCCATCTCCGTCCTACACACACACATCCTTCAGCCCAGCCCCGAGGAGCTCTGGGGTGGGCAGGGGTGCCTGCTTTGGGTTTGGTGTCGTGGTTTTTTCTCTCCACTGCAATTAATAACATTCTGGATAATTGGGCATGACTTCGCTCCTTCAAACCCAAACTTGGCAGCCAGAGATTTTGCAAAGCTTTCTGGAACGGGAGGCAGATAACCTGCCACCGAGCGTCTGCGTGCCCCGTGATGGGCTGAAAAAGAAGGCTTTATTAGAACTCAGACTTGTTTACTCCGTGCAACGAGCACTGTCATTCCAATTCCTGTAATTAAATCCAGGATTTTGACAGCTGAAACCGTAGGAATAATTGCGCTGTTAGTCAAAACAGAGTTGGTGCTGCTCCGACTGTTGCCAAGAATGTTTTAAAGGCTTCTACTATGGAAGCTTCACGTGAATCTGAACTGAATCTTCATCCTTTCCACCTCACTTCATTTCTGGAGCAAAGATCTTAAAAGTTTTTCCTTTTACTAGGCAACCTGGGAGTCCAAAACAAGATTTTCTGCCATGCTATTGTTAACGTTCCACTGTGACATAAATACCAGACAAAACACTTCTACTGATCACTATGGTGTGTGCACGGTGTATTTTATATAACCCTGTTTCTGCCCCGTAAGATCATTTCCCAGCCATGGAAACAATCTGAAGCCAGTCAGCGCGTTTCAGAAATTAAGATACAACTCATACACTGAGAGCACATGCTCTGAAATTCATCCCTTGTACCAGTTTTATGTACCAGCAATCTACAACGTTATTTCTTCCACGACACAAGGGAGCTGACACCACCGAGCACCGAAAACTCTCCCAACCACTTTTATTTTTCAGTCAGAGGTGAGAGAATGCCAGTACAATTCCTACAAAAAAAACCCCAAATCATAGAATCATAGAACAGTTAAGAGTTGGAATGGACTTTCAAGATCATCCAGTTCCAACCCCCCTGCCCTGGGCAGGGACACCTCCCACCACACCAGGTTGCTCCAAGCCCCAACCTGGCCTTGAACCCCTCCAGGGATGGGGCAGCCACAGCTTCTCGGGGCAACCTGGGCCAGGCTCTCACCACCCTCACAGGGAAGAATTTCTTTCTGGTATCTCATCTAAATCTTCCCTCTTCCAATTTAAAGCCATTACCTCTTGTCCTGTCACNACTCCCCAGTCCTTCTCCTCAGGGCTGCTCTCCTGCCATTCTCCTCCCAACCTGTATTTGTGCTTGGGATTGCCACGTCCCAGGTGCAGGACCCTGCACTTGGCTTGGCTGAACTTCATGAGCTTTGCCCTAGCCCCCCTCTCCAGCCTGTCCAGGTCCCTCTGGATGGCATCCCTTCCCTCCAGCACGTCAACCACACCACACAGCCTGGTGTCGTCAGCAAACCTGCTGAGGGTACACTCTATCCCACTGTCCATGTCTCCCACAAAGATGTTAAATAGCACTGGTCCCAGTACCAGCCCCTGAGGAACACCACTCGTTACCGGCCACCACTTGAACATTGAGCCGTTGACCACAACCCTTTGAGTGTGGCCATCCAGCCAGGTCCTTATCCACCGAGTGGTCCATCCATCAAATCTATGACTTTCCAGCTTTGAGACCAGGATGTCGTGCGGGACAGCGTCAAACACTTTGTCTAAGTCCAAGCAGAAGATGTCTGTTGCTCTGCCCTTGTCCACCGAGTCTGTGACAGTATCGTAAAAAGGCCACCAAATTTGTCAGGCAGGATTTGCCCTGGGTGAAGCCATGTTGGCTGTCCCCAATCACCTCCTTGTTTTCCATGTACCTTAGCAGGGATTCCAGGAGGATCTGCTCCATGATCTTACCCAGGCACAGAGGTGAGACTGACAGGCCTGTAGTTCTTGGGGTCTTCTTTTCTTTTTGAATATCGGGGTTATGGCCCCCTTCTTCCAGCCAGTCAGAACTTCACCAGATTGCCACGATTTCTCCAACATGATGGAAAGCGGCTTAGCAACTTCATCCACCAGATCCCTCAGGACCCATGGAAGGGTTTCATCAGGTCCCATGGACTTTGCACCTTCAGGTTCCTTAGGTGATCTCGAACCTGATCTTCTCCTACTGTGGGCAGTTCTTCATTCTCAGAGCCCCTGTTTTCACCTTCCGTGACTTGGGCAGCGTGGTTAGAGCCTTTGCCAGTGAAGACTGCAGCAAAAAAAGTCCTTCAGTAGCTCAGCCTTGTCCATATCCCAGCTGGCCAGGTCTCCTGTTTCCTTCCAGAGAGGGCCCACAGCTTCTCTACTCTTGGTCCCTGACGTATCTAGAGAAGTTTTTCTTGTTGTCTTTGATGTCCCTGGCTAGATTCAGTTGTCTGGGCTTTTGCTTGCCTGATCTGGTTCATGGCTGCTCAGACAGTTCCTCTACATTCCACCCACCTTCGCTTCCACCCTCTGTAGGCCTCCTTTTTAGTTTTGAGCTTGTCCAGCAGTTCTTTTGTCATCCACACAGACCTTCTGGCTGTTTTGCCTGACTTCTTTTTTTGGGATGCAGCTCTCCTTAGCTTGGAGGAGGTGAGCCTTGAGCAGCCTTCCTGGGCCCCTCTCCCCTCCAGTTCCTTTTCCCACACCACCCTGCCAATCAGGTCTCTCAGGAGTTCAAAGTCTGCTCTCCTGAAGTCCAGGGTAGTAAGCTTGCTGCACACTCTCCTCGCTGCCCTAAGAAACTTGAATTCTACCATTTCATGATCACCGCAGCCAACGCTACCTTTGAGTTTGACGTTCCCCACCAACCTCTCCTTGTTGGCAAGGATGAAATCCAGCACAGCTCCTTTCCTCGTTGGCTCCTCAATCATTTGAAGAAGGAAGTTATCATCAACACATTCCAAGAACTTTCTGGATTTCTTGTGCCCTGCTGTGTTGTCCTTCCAACAGGTATCGGGGTGGTTGAAGTCACCCATGAGGACCAGGGAGCGCGAGCACAACGCTGCTCCTATCTGTCTAGAGAGGGCCTCATCCTCCCTGTCACTGATCTGGTGGTCTGTAGCAGACCCCTACTGTAACACCACCTGCCCCTGTGCTCCCTTTAATCCTGACTCATAAGCTCTTCATCGGGTCTTCATCTGTGCCCAGCTGGAGCTCCACACACTCCAGCCAGTCATTAACATAGAAGGCAACATCCCCTCCCCGTCTGCCCAGCCTGTCCTTCCAGAAGATTCTGTCTCCCTCCACTCCAACACCCCAGTCCTAAGAGCCATCCCACCACGTTTCTGTGATGCCAGTAAGATCATAGCCCTGGAGGCGTGCGCACCTCTCTAACTCCTCTTGTTCCCCACTCTGCCTCCACTTGTGTAAAGGCACTTCCGCTGGGTGCCCAGTGGGGCTGACTGGGATGGATCCATTTCCTTCATCTTGCTCTTCAGGTGGCTTTCCTTTGTGGTGCTTTATCTGTGCTTCACAGATTCCTTTTGCCTCAGGAGCCTCAAAGACAGGCCTGATGTTATTTCCCCCCTCTCCATTCACATCTCATTTAAAGACCTGTCAATGAACCCCGCAATCTCTTGGGCCAGAACAGTCTTCCCCCATTGAGACAGGGGTGTCTTCCATCTCCTGTCAACAACCCCGGTGCCGTACAGGCCAACCCACTGTCAAAGTACCCAAGGTCATGGTGGTGACAGCAGCCATGGAGTCATGCGTTGACTGATTTAATCCGTCTGCTCCTCCCAGCATCATTAGCTGCTACTGGAGGGAGTGATGAAAAAAAATCACCCACCCCCCAGATTCCTTCACTAAACCTCCCAAACTCCCTGAAGTCTCTCTTTACAGCTCGTGAGCTTCGAGTCACTGTCTCCTCTGCACCTACATGGAATATCAATAATGGGTAGTAATCTGAGGACGGTACTACACCAGGAAATTTCCTAGTGATGTCCTTCACCCTGGCTCCAGAAGACAGCAGACTTCCCTCTGGAGAGGGTCCACCCAGCATATTGGGCCCTCTGTCCCCCTCAGCAAGGAGTCCCCAACAACTAAAACCCTTTGTGGGGGTGTGATGTTGACCCGGGGTATCTGCTTTTTCTGGCTTAGGAGGCAGCTGTGTAAAAGGGTGCTCTTTCCTTACTTCCTCACTCAACTGGCCATTCTCAACCACAACCTCATACCTGTTCCTCAGAGGTAATTTGCAGGATGAGGTGGATAAGGTGGGAGGTCACCTGCTGCCCCGACCACAAACCTACTTCCACTCCCTCTTTTCACTGACACTTTTGCCTTCAGCCTGACAAGGGTTGCCTACTGGGGCTCCCAGAACCTTCCTGCTTTTCTCCCTATTGCTCCTCAACCTTTCAACTTCCTCCTTCAGTTATGACACCAGGCTGAGCAGATCGTTGACCTGTTCTCATCTTATACAGCAGGTCTCACAGCCACCAGCAGGTACCAGTAAAAGGTCCTGGCATTCCCTGCAGCAGCCTGTGACCTGGACAGCCGCTTGTTTCTGTGGGAGCTCTGTCTGGGGGTTCCCTCATCCATTCTTGTTAGGGTTGAGCGTGTGACCTTCCTCCGGGTGGAGACCATGGCTAAACCCCTACAGAGGGGGGTGATGATCACCAAGAGGACTCACCTGTCAAGTTCTGGCACAGACCAGTCACTTTTACCAGCTTCAAAAGCCCTCAGAGCTCCTTGACGAGCCTTTTAAGGCGGTTTTTTGCCGCGATCCCTTCCCGCAGTACCGCTTACCTCCCGTGTGGCTGATCTCCTCGGCAATAGGACCCGTTAGCACGTTAAAATTTGCTGTTAAAATTGGCTGCTGATAGTGCTGGCTCCTCCCACAAGCTTCCTGGTTCCAGCACAGACCAGTGCCGGAATCATCTCAAATTCATCTCAAATTAGCAGGCACCGCGGCGGACAATAAAATGCTTTACTATACATCTTTTTTTTTCCACATTCAGAAGCTGACTGTGCAATCACTGGGAAATGTTTAAAGCAGAACAAAGCAGCTGGTAAAAAAACCCCACAGTGTGGGTGGCACTCCCTGCACCTGAAACAAGAAGGGCTTGGTTAATAAAACGAGAGGCACTTGAAACAAGCAGCTTCTCCACAAAAGGTCTCCCCTTCTCACTGCAAGAAGATGAGACAGGGAAGCCCTGCTTCCAGTGCCACAATACCTTTCATAAGCAGCCAGAAGGCCCAGTGAGCAGAGGGAGAAGCTGGAAGGGAAAGCAGGAAACGCCATTAAGGAAAGGTTCAGCAACACATCATTGACAGACAGAGGCCATTTGCAAAATGTACTTTTTCCTCTTACAGCAGCCATCAAGCAAACACACTCCTCCACTGGAAAAGAGGACTTGCCAACAACCAAACCCAATTCTGCTTTATTAAGAGCTTAAAATTAAAATAAACAAACTGTGGGGAAACAACCCCCCACCAAACATGCCAGAGAACAGAGAGCCTCTTCACACCCTACTTTGCAGTGCACAGTAAAAACAGGTATAAAACTTAATTTGATATCTACAAAATTTCAGCCATATTTGGATTGGTTTTAATTCAGTGCATTCTGTGAAGAACTTCATCTATGAAAGGTTGTCAGACTGTTTTTTATACCTTAGAATATAAATCTCCAGATTATATCAAAATTCCCGCCCCAGCAAAAGCGGTTTTTACTTTTTTCTTCCTCTGAACGACGAGGCATCCATGACAAACCAACTCCACTAAAAAATAACCACCACTTTCTTGAAAATTAAATAGCTACTGGGCACGAAATAAATTAAAAAAAAAAAAAAAGCACAACAAAGTACTCCAGAAGAACTTATTGGCCTGATTAGAAACAGGCACAGCGTTTGGGAACTCTCCGAATCCTCACCATTTCTGTGTTACTTAATATAATAATAAACAGACCTACTGATTTATTTAGTCATTTCCCTATTCACAAAGTTTGTTTGTTCCTCACAATGAAAGCAACAGGACTGAATCCTGCCTCTCCAGAGGCCTCCTCTAAAAGCAGAAGCTGCACTTCAGGTTTTGATGGCGCAGATGTTTGGAACAGTTTGACTCTGCCCGCACTTCAAAGAGGATTATAACGTGCTCAAAAATTCTTTGACCTGCAAAAAGAAACAAATAGTGTTAAACTAAGTCTTTATCAGGAGCAGCAACTTTATACCGCAACTAGGTTTACCTCTCTGTTGCTTTAAGCTCTGCTACAACCTACAGGAACTGGGGAAAAATAATCTTGATGCCATTTCTTGTCCACCAAGAACTTTTTCAGCTGTGGAAACTGTAATTTAGCAGGTGCAGAGACACACACACATTGGAATGACATTCATTCCTCCCGTGGGCCTAACCTATAGTCCTACAGCGCAAATGAATTATCTTAACAGCAGGTCTCGCCTAAACAGGAGGGAGATAATGACCACCTCAAAAGCTCTGTCATTTGGGGAACACCAAGTCACACCCGCTGCCAGAACAGCGTTCCTATTTCATGTCAATGAACAACCCCGTGCATTTAATTAGCGTGTTCCTTGGAATCTGAGAAATTAAGAAAACTACACCTAGCAAAACCAAAGTACTTGAAAAAAGTATCCGATTCTGCAGACTAATGCCATGGTGTCAAATTCCATTTTCAGTATTTGAAGAGCAGCTCAAATGGCTACATCTACCTAAAAACTAACATTCTGTGGGCCAAAATATCACTATCCTCTGGAACCCCAAGTCGGAAATCCGTGATCCCATGGTGAGCACCAGGACCCAGTACAGCACCTCAAATAACCGACGCAACCGCACGAGAAGTGGACCCAAACCAGTCAGGGTGCCCAGCAGGGGGACAGCGTCACACTTTGAAGCGTGGTCTCTTGACACAGCATCTTAAATCCAGGTCAGCACCCAAGGTCACAGGAAGACGACGTGCTGAGAAGGCGCTTCTTGCCACAGGTATGTGTGCCTTGTTGTGTGCCCCCTCAGCTCCCACTCCCAAAAAGGAAGAGAGTAATTTCTCCCTCCCTTTTACACGTAGGGGTAGGAAGAGGTGGCAGTGAGGACCAGGCCACCTTTTTTAAAATACAGGCAGCCAGTGGATACAAGACCAAAAGAATCCAGAGCATATGCAGATCTCATCTCCTATCTCTGTTTCAAGAGCATCCTCACAACTACACTGTGATACAGACTCTACCAGGATCACCCTCCTGCACAGAGAGGAAACGATGATTTGCTGGAGAACATGGTATTATTCACAGATTTACAGAAGGGTTTGGGTGGGAATGGACCTTAAAGCCCACCCAGTGCCACCCCCTGCCCTGGGCAGGGACACCTCCCACCAGCCCAGGTTGCTCCAAGGCCCCTCCAACCTGGACTTGAACCCCTCCAGGGATGGGGCAGCCACAGCTTCTCGGGGCAACCTGGGCCAGGCTCTCACCACCTTCACCCCAAACAAGTTCTTCCCCACATCTCAGCTCCATCTCCCCTCTTTCAGGGTCAAACCCTTCCCCCTCCTCCTAGGGCTCCCCTCCCTCACCAAGAGTCCCTCCCCAGCCTTCCTGGAGCCCACTGAGGGACTGGAAGGGGCTCTAAGTTCTCCCTGGAGCCTTCTCTTCTCCAGGCTGAACCCCCCCAATCTCTCTCAGCCTGTCCTCCCAGCAGAGGGGCTCCAGCCCTCCCAGCATCTCTGTGGCCTCCTCTGGCCCCGCTCCAACAGGTCCATGTCCTTCTGATGTTGGTGGCCCCAGAGCTGGAGGCAGCACTGGGTGGGGGGGTCTCCCCAGAGCGGAGCAGAGGGGCAGAACCATCTCCTGGCCCTGCTGCCCACTCTGATGGGGATGCAGGGGGTTTCTGGGCTGGCAGCACACATTGCTGGCTCACGCAGCAGAGACTCTCATACACTGAGCCATCTGTAAACAGTTTGTCCAACTTCCCTGCATGAAATGGAAACAGATCTCGGATCCCATTCTCCAGCTGTGACCCTTCCCTTCCTAGTTCAAGGGCTCAAGGAGGTGGGGAAGAAAAAGAGGTCAAATCCCTTTGTGTAGAGATGAGAACACAGAACCATGCCAATTTTCTTACTGGAAATGCCAAAAAGTAAGACCAGCCCAGAGCTTCAGCTGTTCCCAGATAACCCAACAGCTACACAGGCACCAAACTCCTCTGAAAAGCCAGTTTAGGTGCCTGAGCTCAGCCTTATCTCACAGTACAGTGTTATCCACCCCACAGCTGTGATCTCCCATCAATTAAAAAGCTTTAAAAAGGGGCAAAAAAAAAACCATACCAGGAAGGCTGGTTTTAATCAGGTGAGCAGTTCCACTTCTCAGCGGATAAAGGGAGATCAAAGGACAAAGCTGCTTTCCTCGTGAGGTAAACAATTTATTCCCAAAGAGCAGAAAAGCATGCACATACCGTTGCTAAGGTCTGCAACTCATTCCAGCTACTCAAACCAGAGTCCAGTTGCCCTCAGCTGAATCCCATCATCATTCAAATACCAGACACCTGAGCAGTTCAAACATCCACTCTTTGGCCCATCTTTAAAACATAATATTACACCTTATGGCACTAAGGATTAGATCTTCTTAATGCAAATAGAAAGCTCACCTTGAATTCTTGTTTTTCTATCAGATACTTCTTTTTTTTTCCATGCCTTCAAATAATGCTAAAAAAATACTTCACTCAGCACAACTCCCTGAACAAAATAAAACTCTGCATTTGAAAATCACTACCTGAAGCATCAGGCCACTGCTCTGGAGCAAGATTTTTAATAATAAACACAAGTGAAAGGAAAAGCTTTAATGATAGTGCCAATTTAATAAACAAGGCTTAAAAAGGAAGACTTTATCCCAGCCATCTGACTCGGATCTGTGCAGCCTTCCTCCTCTCTCCCTCATCCTCTCCCACCCCCATCACCTTCCTTAGGACACCTGCACAACGGTAGAGGCAGCAAATAACAGTTCTTATAAACAGTTGAGGGTTATTTCAATTAGAAATTCTATTTGCCCACAAAGCTACTAGTGAACATCTTCTCAAACAAGCCTGGAATAATTTCCTTCCTTTTCTTTTCTTTTTTGAATGGAAAGTTAATATAGGAAACACCATGGAAAACATCAGCTTCTACAGGTTCTAAGCCAGGTCTGACTTTAAAGAACGCTCTACTTTGAGATGCAGGACGTACCCCAAATTCATTTTGACATGCTGGCAATAAACCAAAGGGATCAGTTTGTTCTGCCTGTGAAATTTTACCTTTTCAGTCATGTGGTCGTATCTGTCCTTTTTGCCTTTGAAGTCTTCATTAACGTCTAACGTTAAAATAGGTATTTCCTGTAGATATTCAAAATCCGTTCTGTGTTGGGACAGAAACAAAAAAAGTCTACGTCATTCAAGTCTCTGTCAGCATTTTCATTAAGAATCCCATGAAAAGAACTGCCTGGATAAATCACAGCCGTGAATTCTGAATATAGAGCAGCTTGGATTTACAGCGTGACTCCTAGGATCTGCTCCCGATTCCTGAACATTCTGTTCCCCCAGCACCTGAAGTTGAACTCAGGTGAGTTAGTGAAGTTAGTTCAGGTGAACCCTCTGCCACTCTGAGCCCTGTGTGAAGAGAGCTCAAGGCACGAGGCACGTCCTAGCACTAATTGTCATGATTTAAAGCCAACAGAGCTTCGGAAGTAGAGATAGAAATATTCCTGGAGTTTGACTTCACATCTCACAAGAAAAACTGTAGTTTCACTGGTGGAAAAAGCATCATGGGACATCCTTACAAAGATTTCTCCATCTTTAAGTAACCATTTGAAACAACCTACCGCAGCGTCCTATGCTGAAGCCAACTTTCATGTTTGTAGTGAAGCTTCTCCAGATACTCAATGGGAATTTCTTGCTCTTCATCTCTCCCACGCAAGTAAATCCTATTTAAGCATTTCTAAAGGCAAAAGATATTAAAATAAGTTTAAAAATTTAGCTGGTTTTGCAGACATACAGAGGTAGTCTGGTTATATCCCACTCCTGGCGAGGTGTTCAACTTGGTAACTCTCTTAGGAGCACAGAAACATCATGCCACGTTCAGCTGATGGAGCCCATGGAGTACACACACCATCAAAGGACCCAAGGAATTATATCACATTATTTCTCCACTACAAGCAAAGGTCTCGAATAAGTTCTTCATGAAAAGAAAGGGTAGCAGTGTGTTGCATAAATACCCATCTGACACTAGGGACAGGCATTTCAAATTCTCATTAAATGTATTTCTGGCTCACAGAAACCCATTTTTCAAACATAGTAAATAATTTGAAATGAAGTAAATCATTTGAGCAACCTGGTGTGGTGGGAGGTGTCCCTGCTCAGGGCAGGGGGGTTGGAACTGGATGATCTGCAAGGTCCCTTCCAACTCTAACCATTCTACGATTTGTTCCTGTCCTGAGCACATCCAAAGCCTCATTAACAAGCCAATCAACACTGTCGTACTTTGCAATTTAAATATAGATTCTTTACTTGGAGTTAAATAAAAAAAGTCCTCAAGAGGGAGCCTGGTAAAAAAGCCCTCAGAGAAACTCCAGCACATTACACCACCCAGTTGCTGTATTACAGCAACAGGAGCGTTAAAGTTCACTTCCAGCTGGGGTGCTTTCAAGTTAATTACTGCAATTAGAGCTCTCGTAAACTCCTGTGTTTTAATCTTGTTAAGTTTTGTACTCAAAAGACACATTCATCATGTTGTTCTCCCCTTCTAAAATAATATTAGATGCCCAAAGATCAAAGCAGTGTCACAAAGGCTCACAGCTGCACCAGCTGAAAGGGCTTCACTCTCACACACCCCCAGCCAGCTGGGGCATTAACTATAAATGGTTTTTTAAA
>VXBJ01005684.1:180424-241784 GCA_013400055.1 Nycticryphes semicollaris
CTGGAGAAGGGAAGGCGACTTTAGTGACCAGGGAATCTTTAGGTGAAGGGAAATAAAAAACAAACAAACCCCAGGAGTCTGTGTTGGTGCCGCAGCTTTTTAAATAGTAGGGGCTGAAAGGAGGGGGGTGGGGGTGTTATATACAATAATACAGCTCTCTGGCAGGGAGGGCGAGGGGAAAAAGTATCCAAAGAGGAGGATTTTCTAGTAAAATTGTGCCTGCCAGTCACGAGGAAGGGAAGGGGAGGACGAGGAATGGAAAGGGAAAACAGTCTGAAAGGGCATGAAAGGGCCATAGCAGCAAAAAGGCATCTTTACCTGTTAAAGGAGCATNTGCTGAGTCCCCAAACACTGGAGCAGGAGGTGGCTGCTCTCTACCCTAAAGCCAAAGCCCAAGTTTCAAAGCTCGACATTGCATAGTGAAGCAGTAAAAGAACCTCGGTACTTGCAGTCGGGGCCACCCGCCCCTGGAAACCTTGTGGTTTTTGTCCCCTTGGGCTCCCTGCGACAGCACGATGTGGGGCTTCTGTTGCCCATTTGCATCATTTCACTCGGAATCCCTGACTTTAAAAAAAAAACACCAAACCAAAAAGAGTTATTTCTGCCCATAAATGCACCCAACACCATCTAAACGGTGCCAGCATCGGGACTGGGGGCTGAGCCCCATCCTGCCTCGAGGTAGATGACCTCCTGAAGTTACCACCCCAATCACTGCCACGCTCTCCAACACGCTGAAAACCACCACAAACCACACAATTTAAGCTTTTTTTCTTTTTTTCTTCAACTGGAAGGTGCTCACCCAGCGCTGGTGTCACTCCCACCAGCACCTTCCCCTCCCACTGTCACCAAAGCTGGGAAGTTTTTTTGTCTCCCAAGCGCTCGTGACACGTATCACGGTCCCTTTCTTAACCCGGGGTTTGTTCAGGGTTCATGGCTCTGGGTTTTATGTGGGAGGCGAGGCCGGGGGGAGGGCGCTGCTCCCTCCTTTCCCCCCCTTTTCCCCAGGAAATCACTGTTTTAGGAACACATTGGCTCCATCCAGACTGGGTTTGTACAACACGGCAACTTTTGTTTTGAGCATTTCCACCTGCTCCCAACTTCCAGAGTGTAAACACGTGTCAAGCTTCTGGTCCCACGGCTTTTTGAAGCGCAAAAACAAACCCATAAAAACCAATTAAAAAAATTAAAAGCTGCAAATACAAAGAGCAGAGGGATAGGAAATCCCAAACACTGCATACCTATCTTTAACGTCGTTATTTTTCAAGTGTTGTAGAATTAAACAATGTGTTCATACAGCTGACAGGGAAATCATGATCTCCAAGCTTTTATTACAAGCCTAGAAACTATGGGGTAAAAGTGTTTTCTAGTGCCAGGTACTCAATACAAAAAATAACACTCTTTTATTTTTGTTTTTACATAACACATTAGAATTCTGACCGGGCTGCACTGCAGCAGATGCCTGGGAACTTCTAGAATTGTCTAGTTAAAAAAAAACAAAACCAGGCAACCCCCTTCCAGAGCAGAATTATGCCAAAAAGAGGGAAAGAGGAAAATCCTGCACTGGCATCGCTCCAAGGAAATCCTCACTTCCACATGTTTTTCTTTCCAGTTCCTTGGTGCTTGACAACCAAACCAAGGAGACAGGAGCCTCTCCAGCAGCACTGACTCAACTCAAAAAAGGGGGGTTCAGCAGAAAGTTGACAGGATTTTTACTATCAAACCGCATCTGCAGCACTCTTTGGCCCTCTGTGGCTGGAGATGGGAGAGCAGTGGGCAGAAAGGGCTGGGCTGGAAGGTCACGTTCTGAAATTCACTTTCCTGCCCCACTGACAATTCCATTTCCTGCTCCTGTACCTCTGAAAAGGCACTAAATCTTCTGCGTTACTCGGTCCTGAGCTAAGAGAGCCTCCAGCGCTGTGCCCAGAGCCAGCACTGCCTGGCACTTGCCCGGTCCACACAATATTCTGCCCATGGGAGCTCCCTTTTTTCCCTACCAGCCCATCACCCGACTCCAGACTAAAGCGTTCAGGGGCTACAGCACTGCCTGGGGAAACCCCATGTTTGCCTGAGCAGGTATGTCCTGCCAGCAGAAGGACTGACGGAAGCGCTGGGGTGAACACCGCAGTCCCATATTTACTTGCCCAAGGAAAGGAAATTGTGCTCCTGCTTCTTCTTGGCTTTTGCCTCTCCTTTTCTTGGGTGTATTTTTCCAATCCCCAGCTCCCTGGAGAGGTAACAAACAGCGAGTATCTCCCCTCTTTTCCTCCCAGGTGTGTCCCCACACGCGGCAGACACAAGAGCCTTAGGGCTGAGAATGTGTAAGACCTTCCTCCGTCTTTTTTAAACTAAGAGTTGGTCAAAACATTTGAGGGAAAGCTCCTTTCGGCGTCGTTGACTCAACTCAGACTGTGGGAACTCCAAACCCAACGCTCAGCGTTGAGAAAAGCACGATGGAGAAGTCTTTGACACCCACACGTGAAGAAAATTTGGTAACTCTGTAGGAGGTTAAAAATAAAGCCAAAAGAAGAGGAAAACTGAGTTTCCCTTGTCCTTTGAGCAGGTTACGATGGGCAACGACACCGATCTGCCAAGGAGCCAAATACATGCTCCTGTTTTCTCTTAAAACTATAATGAAGCTTAGAATAAAACCAAGGACTGCCTTAATTACAAAAGCTAAACTGCAGGTGTCCTACAAGCAGCACCTCCCTTCACCTACGTGACCTCCCTTCACCACGCGACGCTCCAGCTCGCTGTTTCTAAAACAGCAGCGGTGGAACGGGAACACGAGGCCGGTTTCTAACTCAGTACTAAGGTTTCTCAATTGTTCTTGTCTGTTCAGGGAAAAAAAAAATAATAATAGAGACAGAAGCAGCAAACATTCTACTGCTTCTCCAGGAAGCAGTTTAAGCAGACTTGGAAATTTAGCTCCGGCGAAGAGAACAGTTCTTAAAATAACTCTTGAGATGCTTCGGAAACACATCATTTAAAGTCAGAAGTAGTGGTTCTGGTCTCCCCAACGACTCTTAAGTTTATTACTGTGCTCAGATTGTTTATCAGCTGCTGTACTAATGGCCACTCAAGTATCTCACAGGCTGCTGCACAGTTCTTTTCCACTTTACTCAGCATTTTCAGTCAAGCCAAGGAGCACAAAAATATAAGCTCGATTCTTCTGTCGCTTGGCTTCACCCATAAATTTTAGGGGTTCCAGAGCCAGCCAAGTGTCCAGCAGACACTTAAGGTCTTTATTCAACCTAGCAAAGCCTGGCAGCATTAACCCCCGGTGCACTGCACTGGGCAAGTGGTGATACTGAAGGATAGAACCTGACTCAGATTGGTTTGGATCTGAAATACAGCTCTGCCAAGAACAGAGACACACGGGCTTCTGCAAAGGGACACCCCACCGACAGAGCTGCAGCAGGAACTTCCAAGGCAAAGACACTCACCCCCAGGTGAGGGAAGGCCACGTTTTGCTGGGGTGCTCTCAGAAACAAAAGATGCACTTACCAAATTACAAACCACTCCAAAGTCACCGTTTCTTTTCCCGGCTGCTTCCAGTTCCTCGGAGACGGGCACAACCCGCCACCACGCCAACCTGAATCCAAAGTGCTGCGTGAAATTGTATTCCCTCCAAGATACATTCCCTTCCACAGAGCCACCAGAGCTCCTGCCACAGAGCCAGGCTTTTTAATTCCTAACTCACACTCGTTTCACTAGTTGTTTTTCAAGCCAGATTTTTCTTAGTATGACCCCAGTGTGGTTCTTTATAGGGAATCTATTCCCCACCTCTATTTGTGCAAACCAACCATTCGTTTGGCAGATGCTAAGAAATTTAAGGAAAGTGATTGAGACAAGTCGACACTTCCCCATTCTATAATTCTATAAAAAGCCAAAAACAACAGCAAAAGAGATGTAACTACTTCATCAGCGCAGGTTCTTTGCCATTTTGACAACCGCCCTCATCCTTTTGTCCAGCAACCAGAACTTCACCATTTCTTTATAAGAAATACCTAGTTTTGAAAAACTCTGTATTAATCTCTAAAAAAATAAGACAAATATTTGTATTAAAAGCTGGAGATCATTGATTTCAGTAAGTTATGGCTTTTTTTAGTGTAAGCATATATATATATCTATCTATATATATTTCTAAAAGAAGTATCAGTAAGTGTCCTGGGTGTTAGTTGGTATTTTCTGTTTCCAGCAATGTTGAGTATTGTATGTGCTTTGCACCTCAGAAGTGAGTCTGCCAAGGCACTTAGAGGAAAATAAGCAAGTCTTTTAGGGACTTCGTGAGAACGGGCAACCACTGCCACAACACAAGAACCCATCCACCAGCAGAGGCAATCCCCCACCCAAGCACGTATCCTGTATAAACAACTCGGCTCCTGCTAAAATTCCACAATGAATTAACAGCAATCGGGGGAGGGAAAGAAAAAAAAATCATCCAAAACAAAGCTATTTATCACGTGTCACTAACAGAGAAAAGATTTCCCCTAAGAAAAGCACAGAAAGTAGATTTTGGCCGTCATTAGTAACAGCACAGCTTTTTGTGTTGTTTTTCCTTTAAAAAAAAAACCCAAAGAAACAGACAAACAAAAAACAAATACCACACGCTCGCTTAAAGAAACAAGGGATTTTCAAGAAACAAGAAATTCTCTTCCTTTTATCTGTCCTTAGAGGTGAGTTTTTCAATCAGTTCTTGAAGTGGTGCAAGTTCTCTTCTATCAATAAGGTTGAATTCCTGTAACGGGGATGAGGAGAGAGACACACAAACAGAGTTTTAGAGAAGCCTTATTCAGACAGAAGTTACTGGGTGGAGGTTCCCTGAGACCAGCCCTAACGACTGCAGCATCACCTGAAGGGCAGCCTTCCACTGCCTACAGCTTTTTTCCCTCCACTTGAAGGAAGAAAACATAAGTAGATGCTTGTTTTGTTTTGTTTTTAAATAAGAACCCAAGCTCCCTCCTTCTCTATTTAGGAATAAACTGTTCTATTCCATTCGTTGCTAGGAACACTTTTCAATATTCAGTTTTCTTAGAATCACAGAATTCCTGAGGTTGGAAGGGACCTTTCAGATCATGGAGTCCAACCATCAACCCAACACTGACAAACCCCATCACTAACCCATGTCCCTCAGCACCACGTCTGCCCGGCTTTGAAATCCCTCCAGGGATGGGGACTCCACCCCTGCCCTGGGCAGCCCATTCCAAGGCTTCAGAACCCTTTCTGTGGAGAAATCTTTCCCAGTATCCAACCTGAACCTCCCCTGGTGCAACTTGAGGCTGTTTCCTCTTGTCCCATCACCTGTGACTTGGGAGAAGAGACCAACCCCCCCTGGCTACCCTCTCCTTTCAGGGAGTTGGAGAGAGCCAGAAGGTCTCCCCTCAGCCTCCTCTTCTCCAGGCTGAACACCCCCAGCTCCCTCAGCCCCTCCTCACCAGACTTGTGCTCCAGACCCCTCACCAGCTCCATTGCCCTTCTCTGGACCCCCTCCAGCCCCTCAATGGCTTTTTTGTGGTGAGGGGCCCAAAACTGGACACTGCCCTCAAGGTGGGGCCTCCCCAGTGCCCAGGACAGGGGGACAATCTTTTCCATTCCTTGAGTGCCTATAGCAATGAATATACATATAAATGGAGTAAGACATTATCTTAGCATCCTGGAGGAGTTGACTTTCCAACACACAAACCAGCTGTAAAGAAACTGAAGATTTGTCCCTCTGCTGCACTACTTTTTCCAGACTCACTCTAACTGTAAAGCTCCTGCCACACTTACCTGAACAAAAAATATAAAGTGCTTGAAAGAAGTGTTAAGATGTGCCTCTTCCTGTAGCTGGATCACTGGATCAAAGTGCTGGTGATAAATGTGAGCGTAAACTCTGAAGAGACGCTTTAGAATTGTCTTTGCCACTGACATGAAATTCTTTGGGAAGGGAACACCTAGAAACAAGAAAAGAGAAAGCTTATTTTGAAAGGCCTGTGCCACGTTTGTGTATTTTGAAAGGCATTATAACCCAAAGCCCTCTCTGGCACAAGGGCTTCACTCCGCAGTTCCGTCTGTAAATCACACGATGTACTTAATGCTGAAGCACAGTGACAAGCTCATTAAAAGACTGGAGGGGAGGTTTCCTGTCCTTCAGTAGACCAGCACCTCCTGAACTTTTTCCAAGTTAATTCTGACCACATTTCTACACTTAGCCCTCTCAGCTTCAGCTTCCAGCTGCTAAGTCTTGTTATGATTCACTATAGTTCCTTGAAGAACCTTCTCTGACCGAGAATCTTCTTCCCTTCTGCTGGGATTCAGGTACCCAAACCCAGGGTATCTAATCTATTTACAGTTGCCCTCCAAACCTGCCTGGCCCCTGGGTACTCCAAGGAACACTGGTTTTACACTTCTGCATAGGGAAACCACCTTTGGTGTCAGCCATTGAGTTTTACACTTCTCTTGGCTCGAGAGAAATCAGAAACAGGGTCTCTTCCACCCGTCCTGTGGCCAACAGAGAGACTGCTGTTTCCATCCTGCTCATCACCATCCCTTGGTTTTATTTTAATTGGTTAGGAAAGAGCAACCGGCTACTGGCAGCAATAATCTCATTACTAGACACATCCACAGGCTAAAAAAAGATAAGCATCAACCATCTAAAAGATTAAACCTGTTTAGCTTCTCCTCACCTAGCAGTTTTCCCAGTCAGCTTAGCTCTTTAGCAGCCTTTTTTGAATCACTGAAGACCTGTCTGAAGGCCATGGCCCAGGCTGGATGCTGGAGGCCAATCGTGTTCTCGCCAACGCTTTAAAATCCTAATAATCCAACTTTCATACTCCTACTTAAGCTTTCCCTGCTTTGATGGACATCACATTTCCTTCTGGGCTGCTGCACCAGTGGGAAGTTCTTATTTAGTTGGTTATCTAGTATGACCTTTCTAAAATATATCCTATAAAAGAAAAAAGAAAGCCCACCCCAAACTCTTCAGCAAAGTACATGCTGCAGGTAAAGAAAGATCAAGTTCTGATGGAATCTTCTGAACACAACTTCACTATTAAGCCTAACTATTTAATATCATTCCTATTAGTAGGAGAGTTTTTCCCCAGCTGTGAATTTTACCCCGAAACACTAAAAAAGAATGCCATGGCACATGAAAATACCACACTCCCTTCTATGGAGCTGGAAAAATTGAGGTTTTTGTCACTTCTTCCCAACCCAACCAGCCTTCTCTGCATTTCTGCTTCCCTGTAAGTAAACTCAAATGCCACTTGAGTCTGACAGGTGACCCTGTGTCTCTGAAGAGGCTTATTGCAAACGTGTCCAATGCTTCAGGAACTATTCACAAAATAAACACAGTTAAGAGATCTCCCTTCCTTTTTCCACGAGGGATCCTAAGCCTCTAAGTAGCAGGGTACTGGAAAACTGCCAATTAGGAGCTTTAGAACAAATAGTCCTTCGTGCTTCTAGAAGCCGGGTTTTCTTCTTGTTATCATTTCCAAACGGGTGGTTGTTATTATTCCTCCTCCTGCTTTTCTGAAAGAAACCTCTTAAAAACATACAACTTCCATGTTCAATTGAAAAGAAAAAAATACCATCAATTCAGCTTCTTTGGAGGTAAGGCCTAGAAGTCATCCCTCGTGGGGGTCGAGGATCTTTCCTGCATCAAAAAGCTGCCAGTTTGTACCAATTACCGGTTAAAAGGCTTTGAGACCCTTATTTCTAAGGAAACAACCCACTGTTCAGAACAACAACAACAAAAAACCCCCCATCAGATTCAATCACCGTGGTCAGTTATGAAATGGAAAGAGTTTCCTGCATTCCAAATCGCAGCAGATGTTTATGAGGAGTGTTAACACACAGAGCAGAGTTCACGTACGGCCGCATAAACTTTACCTTAAGAGATAAAAATGCCTTTGTACATATAGTGTAATGTTTCCAGTTTGTCAGTTATTACAAGACCTGCAGATTCCTGTACAGCTGTAACCCAAACACGTTGTCCAACTGTCCTTATTTACCTATTTTAGAAGGAAATAGCGTTTCATCATCCAGCTGATCCTGGACCCAAGTCATCAGGTAGTCGATGTACTTTGGCGCAGAGCACTTAATTGGTTTCTTTATGTTTGTCCCATCTGCCCAGTGGTACTCGTATCTGGGTTGGGATGATAACAACAAGACATTTCTTAATTAAGACAAATGAATCATCCGTATCAAGGCCTGGAAGGCTGCTCTTCCTGCTCTGCTCCCATTACTCCCACACCCTCCCACAGCCCTTCCTTGAAACCAAGGTCCAAATGCTCAGGAGGCATCTGCTCTCCACCCGCTCTCCCCACCACGATCCTGCTCTCACTGGGCTCCCTTCTGCACTCCGTGAAGACCTTCAACATCTTCATTACTGCACAATTCATCGGTTGCCAAAATGCACGTGGCAGCCTTTGGTCAAACCCAACTCCCAGCACATCACACAGCGCTGCACGAGCAGGTGCCCAAACCTTGGAAGCCCAAAAGCTGCTACTTCTTTTTTTAAAGCTATTTTTAATTTTTATTGCGCTCTTTCAAAAGGAAAAACATCACAGAGTTGAAGTGAAACTTCCAAAAGTTACATGAGATTCTGCCACAAATGAAAACTAAGATCCAGGGCTCAAACGGGTCTGTGCTCAACATCTGCCACAGCTGCCTCACAGACACATTTGACCCCTAAAACTGGTGGGATTTCTTTACATTTGAAAAATACTCTTAACAGATTTCCTGTAACGGAAGACCAAGCAGAGATCCCAAATTATGATATTATTAGAGACAAGGGACAGATTCAGAGGTAGGTTAATAACACCAAGGAGTACTATCACAAAACTGGGAGCTGGTATAAAGCACCTTTCAGATATGAGTTAGAAAAAAGCTTCTGGACTAAGCAGTCCTCACAGAATCCCAGAATGGTGTGGGGTTGGAAGGGACCTCTGGAGATCATCTCCTCCAACCCCCTGCCACAGCAGGGGCACCCACAGCAGGTCCCACAGGAACGTGTCCCCAGGGGTTGGAATGTCTCCAGAGAAGGAGACTCCCCCACCTCTCTGGGCAGCCTCTGCCAGGGCTCTGACACCCTCACAGCAAACAAGTTCCTCCTCAGGTGCAGATGGAACTTCCCAGGGTCCACTTTGTGCCCGGTCCCTCTTCTCCTGTCCCTGGGCACCACTGAGAAAAGCCTGGCCCCATCCTCCTGACACCCACCCTTCAAGGATTTCTAGGCCTTGATCACATCCCCCCTCAGCCTTCTCTNCTCCTGGTCCAGGGGGTTATTCCTCTCCCAGTGCAGGACCCTGCACTTGCCCTTGGTGAAGTTCATCAGGTTCCTCTCTGACCAACTCGAGTTAAATTCCCAGGTATCAGAATCCTGTGATCAGCTACAGGCAGTGAAAGGCAAAAAAATCACGTTTCTAACCCAAGCCTGTGAGCTCTGCTGACAGAAACAAACCAACCTTCTTCCTCTCCAAAAAAGACATTTTCAGAAACCTCAACAGTTTATTAGAGGTTTAACAGCAAAACAATACGTGATGGACAGAGCAGGAAATACACAGTTCATTTCAGCAAGTGGAGGGGAAAAGCTAAGAATCCTTAATGACTCTGCTAGAAATCACTCATATTAATAAACAAGTTACTTGCCATCTATAAACACAAAACCCAACTGGGCTTCTCACACGAAGAAAATATCCTTAAGTATAAACAATCTTAGGAGCAGTTCATTTAAGTGGACAATTACATGTACGTGTTCTGAAAGGGGAAGAATAAACCCAAAACAAACAAACCAAAAGAAATCCCAAGCCACCAGCTCTAAGTACCGTTAGAGGCAGTGCCCTGTCCCAGAGCAATAAATGCACTGCCTCGGTAACGCCTTCTCAAAGATTCTCAGGCTGCTCAGCTCTCAATCTCAGCCAAACTGTACTCTGTCAAGACAGCTGGAAAATACTTACTCTTGGTTTGTCACCAAGTGACACGGGCACCGAGTGGGGCGTCACAAAAAGGCAAAAGGATCACTATTGCTAAGAGACAGAGGATATTTTGAGGACCTGATTATAGGATTTATTTATTCTTTTGCTGCGGAAGGCAGCATGGGAACATTCAATTACACTGTTATTACACCCACAGAGATTTATGGGAGCTCTGCACTTTGGAGAGCTGTTCCTACTGTATGAAAAGAGAAGCACCTCAGGAAAACCAGAAGGATCTCACTGCCATCACACATGTGCTCACCCAAACACCTAAATGTGGATTTTAGAGCCCCAGTTCAGGCAGCCAGCTTTGAAAAATGCTGGTGAATAAAGGTGTTACTTTTACTCAGGTTCTTAATTTATTATCTCTATGTTTACTGAGAGTTGGACTGGATCATCTTAAAGGTCCCTTCCAACCTAGACAAGTGATTCTATGATCTGGCCTGGTGCACTGATGGTGATGCTGCAGCTGGTACAAGAACAGCAAGTGATACCCAGCAAGGGTTTGTCTGGGTAAGAAACAGCTGGTCATTGCTAAAGTGGAAAGGATGGAATGTTACCGTGAGTAATCATACATTTTGGAACTAATTAAACTGATCCTTTTGTCACACTGTTAGGCAGGGAGCTGTGCAGCAGGAGAGGGAGAGGTCTTCTTGAATGTTACATTAATCCTTAACTAACTCAATGCACTAACACCCTGACCCAAGCTAAGGCAGCAAATCTTCCAACAAAGACACCTGGGGGCTGCAGAGTTTGGGGAAGGCTCTACAAATCCTTGGGCAGAGATCACTTAATTAAAACCTTGCCCGAACACATCTTCTAGCATCTCTTTTCTACCCCACTGCATCGCCATCTGAGCACAACTTGTGTTTCTATCAATGGTTATCGGTCTCTTTGGAGAGAAGTAAATTGTTTACTCTGGCAACCAGGCAGCTAAACCTTTAATAATTAACCTCCACCCCCAAATAACTGCTGCTCAGCCGGCAAACAATAACGCCAAAGAAATATTTTTAATAAGTAAGAGCCTGTTCTGCATGCCCAAGCACAAAGCAGACAATGGGCCATGTTATTGCACGAGCTGATCCCAAAGTCCTTTTGCATAACGGGTGAACTGGTGTTCCCTTTGTATGTCTCCCCCTCCCCGCTCTGCAGCAGCAGGTCTGCCTGCCCACACTGGTTTGGGAGTCCAGCAACAGCACCAAAGCTCTTCTTGGGCCGCTTGGGCTGCTTTCACCTCGCCAAGCTCCTGCCCGCTCCTCAGCTCCCACCTGCAGTCACTGCTTCAGACAATAACCACAAAGGTCAGTGTAAGAATGGAGGAAGTGGAGGAGAGGATTGTTTGTCTTAAGATTTTTCCACAGTTTCAATCAGAAGCAGTGCCCTCCCTCCCCACTGGCTTAGAAATGCAGGTATTTTTTCTCTTGAGAGCACACTCATCAGCTGGAGGGTGAGCAACAACACAAAAGCATAGGGAGGAATCAAAGAAGTGACGCTCAACTGAGGGATGGGGTAAGGGATTCCTGTTCACAGAATCCTGGAGTTGTCTAGGTTGGAAGGGACCTTTAAGATCATCTACTCCAACCATGATCAACCATATTCAGACCACTCAAAACTGTAGCCAAGTTTGTTTCTGTAATACCTACTGAAAAGGCGTGAAAGGAAGGTTTTGGTAAGCCCTGAATGAACACTAGCATGTAAAAACTTCAGATCCAAATTTAAGAAGTGCTCATTAAGAAAAAAGAGAAAAAATAGTTTTGACAGCCAGTTTACTTCCCAAGCTAAAAAGAATGAAAAACAAAACAGAAAAAATCCCAATACCCCACCATTCTCTTCCCCATTCTCTTAACAAAGGTTCCAGTGGTTTTTCCCCCCACAGGTAAGAAGACATCCTTTCCACCCACAGAAGTGATGTCCTCTTTGGCCCCCAACTGGGCTTGTCTCAAGTTTTCAACCGCAAAATCATCTCAAAAATTGCAGGCTCTCAAGCAAACGTGTTCAACATTCTTACTTTGGGCCAGCAGACATCACGGGGCAGCTCTCCTCCGTGCAGAAGTCCGTAATGGTCCCATAAAGCATATTGATCTGGTTGAAGAAGTCAACAGCTGTAAAACATTTAAACCATTGATTAACAGTGTAACGGCACCAGGAGTTTCCTACAACAGTAAAACACACACTGCTGAAGAGGGTCCTGGGGTACTTTTCAGGAAGAGAAAAAAAACCCAAAACCTAAATCTCATTGTTATTGCCTTTTAAGATGTATCATAAAGGAGATGCAGAATGTAACCACCAACTTTCCAGGCCTCTTGGCAAGAACTATTTCATTGTTCCCTCAGCAAAATCTTCGTTTGAAAGAACAAAAGGGAAAGAGAAAGCAGAGTTACTTCCTGTTCTGAAAGTTTGGTGCCTTTTATTAGAATCCCACGTTCTACTGGCAAGTCTGGAATAGCACAGAGATTTTCAACTTTCCAACCAGAGAGAACTGTTGCCCCTGAGCAGACACTGGCAACCCTCAGGCCTTCTATGCCAAAAGCTGATCTTTTCAAAGAATGTTTCACAGAAAGGCAGAATGTTCTGGGTGGGAAGGGACCTTAAAGATCATCGAGTTCCACGTGGAAGGGCTTATTCAGAAGAGTTGGTGAGGCCAAATCAGCCTGTGTTCCTGTAGTTGCAGCTCTTGCCAGCTCACAGGAAGAAACCCCCCGTTTCTGGCCAGGGGGAGCAGGGATTAAGTGGTACCTAACGATTTGCCAGTGTGTTGGGCATTCTCTGCTTCCTTGACCATGGAACATCTCTGCTGAGTATTTGACAGACCTACAGAAACTTGGTTTATTTTGGGGGAAGCCCATGGTCTGGGGTAGATGCGGTGTGAATTCCTACCCAGAGATTTCTCAAACTGGAGTTTTTGATTTAGAGAGTTCCTTCACCATCGAATCACAGAATGGTTACAATTGGAAGGGACCTTCAAGATCATGGAGTTCCAACCCCCCTGCCCTGGGCAGGGACACCTCCCACCACACCAGGTTGCTCCAAGCCCCCTCCAGCCTGGCCTTGAACCCCTCCAGGGATGGGGCAGCCACAGCTTCTCTGGGTGACCCCAACATCACGCTCCTCTCAATCTGGTGCCGTGCCAAAGAGAAGCCATTGCATTACTGGGTACCCTGCCCTGACCCGTTGTCCTCGCTTAACTCTATAGCAGAGACAGACAGTTTTGCTGTAATAACAGCCCAAATATAAGCACTAGCAGATAGATACCACCTACTGCAGAAGAGACTGAGAACTGAAGGAAAGGGAGGAGAGCTCCCCTCACTGATTTTTCCAGAGAAAAATCAAAGATGACACCAACACCATGGCAGCAAGTTGCAGCTACTCTTTAGCAGATGCAGGCTACAAGTTACAAATACGTGATGCAGCTTCCCAGGTACCAAAAAAGGGAAGCAAATTAAGAAAAAACCACCCTAAAACGATATGGCATGCACCTACCACAGCTCACCTCCAGTAATAAAAGTCTTTTTTTTCCCCCCTGCACAGCAGGAAACAGCAAAACTATTGTTGAGAGAGGTTGACAGAAGTTAGAGGATGAGGATGCTTGTTTGGGCAGAGGGAGGAGGCAGTTAACACTGAAGGCAGCATAAATGGGTTATACACAGCCCTTGTTTTTTAAACGTGCACAAGAACTGCTAATTAAGTTTCCATTCCCTGCTCCCAGCAGAAAGCACAGCCCAATGTTTGCTTCAAGGCAAGCGTGTTCAAAACACCCCCACTGACTTCGAGGGGCTGAGTGATTGTTGGGAACCCCGCGCTCGCAGGTCTCGAAAGGCCCGGAGACACCCCACGCGTCCACCACCACCAGCAGCCAAGAACATCACAAGAACCTCCTTTCCCACAGGTAGAGCTGAGAGGTGTCATTGCAGGTTCCCATTTCCTCTCTTTAACTCATTGTCCTGAGTTCTGGAGGCCTTAGTTTGTTTTTCCCAAGTGCTGTTCTACTCAAAGCACGCACCATCCAGTGCTCTGTTACAGAGACAGGGGCAATATGTACTTCTGAAATTATATTTTTAATAAATTTCAGATAAACTCAAACCAAACTGATTATACACTTCCCACCTTCAGATTTTTTTTTTATTTGAAAAATCTATATATATAGGGTCAACTCGTCACCATAAGACATCAGTGAGGCTAAGAGCTGAGTGAGAAGTAGCAGAGCAGGCACATTTGTTCCTGTGCTCTCGCTGCTGTGAAGGGCAAACCCAACAACATTAAGTTGCATATTTCATTTCCTTGTTAGATTATTTCAGGCTACAGAATGTGCTCCCAGCTCCTGTGAACTGGTACTAGGTGTGGGAGGTGGATGCTGTAAAGGAAGGGAGCACCTAATCAGTTAATCACCTCTAGACACACACACATAAAACAAACCTTAAACCCCCACTTTGCTGCAGGAGGCATGAAAAAGGACCATTTCATTACAGGAAGCAGCTGGTACCAAAAGGCAGCTCCCACTCCCTTGTCAAGTGCTTGTGTGCCTTTTGCCACACAGCTAATTAAGCAGTTAAGTCATCTGGGAGGGGGGAAAAACACCGCTGCCACACAGGAAAGGAGGTGGAGGAAGCCCCAAAAGGGAAGGGTGCCAGCAGTAAATGAAGCATCTTTAGTAATGCTTACTCATAAAAATGGGCTGGCTGTTTCTCCAGACAGTGTTGCAATACAGCCTGCCTAAAGGATGGTGTCAGCAATTTCAACATGCCCCGAGAGCGGTGGCAAATCATATTCCAGAGCACCCGGTGGCTAATTAAGAACCGGAAGGTTGAAGTCAGTAGGACAGTTTCACTTCCCAAACATGTCAAAGAGCAAAAAGAAAGAGAGAGAACCATGTGAACCACTAGAAGGCATTTATCTCGCCTGTAACTTACACGGCACTGCAGCTGCTCACACAGAAACACACCGAGGCAAAGGCACAGAAGATGAGAAAACACCCAGGTTGTGGCAGCCAAAACTCTGCAGGGGCTACAGAGCACGACAGCAGCCTTTCTTTACGAAGAGAGGCAGCAAATTCATGCAGCAGGGAGGGGAAGGAGGAGGAAATATGGTCAAGCAATCAGAACACACCAATTTGGACATCACTGTTTGACCTGACCAAGCACCAAAGGATAAAGAAAGGACAAATGGCTTTAGAGGAAGTTAAAATAATGGCATCAGAGACTTACCCAAGCGAAGGCTCTCAACTTGGTAGAAACAAAAAGGAAGGAAAATGGCAAAGATCTACCTGTGGGTTTGCTACAGGCAAAAGGAAATCCAGGCCACACATGACCTCAGCTTCTCTTATCTTTTAGACCTTGCCCTCACACGTAACTACATGAAGGTTTTAAGCTTCGTGCTCAGAGGCTCCACTACACCATTGGGCAACAACCCTTGCTAAAACGAGCTACATTAAAACCTATTAAGACAGCACTGACAGGCTACTTTCTAAAAACAGCAGTGACATTTCTACTGCAGCATTTGTTTGTGATCAAGTCCTCAGACTAAGAATAAGAATTATTTTGCTAACAGGAACATATTTTTGGCACAAGGCAGATTTAACAAGGGTTTTTTTGTCAGCTCTCGATGACATGACATTCACCTCTCCCAACGGCAGCAGGACAAAGAGCCAACCCCACGAGAAAAGAGCACGCAGTTCTCCTCCCACGAGTGTCACCCCACATTTAACAGCCCCCCCCTTATGAAAAAAACCCCCACATTATCTGACTTACTGTTAACTGCAACCCATTCATTTAAGTCTTCACCCTCTGGAAGCATAACAGCCATCCGGAGATTACCACTCCCAAGCGTGGCTTCGGCATGTTTTAGCAGCTCGTACTGGTGAGAGCCCTCTGGAATATTCTTCTTTGGTTTGAAGGTTTTGGAAGAGCGACTACCACTGTGAACGGGAGAGGAAATGGTTAGAGAACTCCTGGAAAGGGATGGGAAAAAGAAAGGAGCGGACAAGTCACGCATAAACCTGGGATTAACGTTAAATACTTTCCCTGCTCCCATATTTTCATGTTGGAAAAAGGTATTTAACAACAACTGGGATGCAGAAGTAGTAAGTGCTTTTACCTCTTGTTTTAAACAATTAAAGGATTCTGCACTACCCTGCTCTCTGGGCTGCTCACTCTTCAGCCAACTGGACAACTGGGAATGTGCAGATTCCCTTCCCTCTCACAAACTAGATCACGGGCAAGATGAGACCAGCGATATTTCCTTCCCCAGAATTCTGACAGTCACAGACCCAGGCAGCAGCCCAGCCAAACACAAACCTTTACTCTGAACAGTCAGGAAGCTCGTCACGGTAATTAAAGATACTATTTAACAGAAAAAAAACCATGTTCTTTTTTAACACCCACCTTCACAAGGCATGAGATGTCATTGCACCTGCACAAATGGTGTAAGGTCCCTGTTTTGCCAGTAAGGCACGATGGGCTCAGACTTACTGCTAATCCCTCAGAAACAAGTTTCTGGTATTTAGAAAAGCCTATTTTCTGCAGGGCTAATCGAGTCAGAATCTTATCTTAGCTACCAACATAAAACCCCCCCACCTTTTGCAGTGTCTGGTACTGTTTAGGAATTCAAGTGGGTTTTTTTTAAAATACAGTTACTCAAAAATAAACTAACACTTTAGCTGAAGACTGAAAAAATTCCACATTTTCCACAAACCTTCTATGTCCTTTTGCCTGGTTTCACAGTTTACAGGCCTTTCAGTCCACCAGTCAGCCAAGAAATAAGGATGACAACTTTTACAACTCTCATACAAATTATTTCCTTACCTATAATTTTGTTTGAAAAACACAGACTGACTTAGAAAAAAATCTTAGACATTTGAATTTTAAATGATGGCAGTGAGCCTGGATGGCACACAAACCCCTCACATGTCAGAAACATGACGTGTGAAGTTAAATATTTGCAGAGAAGTGTCAAATAAGCCAATATTTGCAAATGTTTTAGTGTATAAGCTGGGAAAAGATTTCTGTTGGAAAAGGAAAACCGAGCTCTGAATTCCAGTGCAAGAGAGCGGAGCTGTGAAACCCAGAGAGCAGAATTTTCATTACAAACATTACCCAGTTCTTGTTGCTTTTATATAAAGAAAGTTTGCCCATTTTGCACCAGCTCCTTACAGAGCCAAACAGAGATTTTTGTTAGTAGGTTGTCAGGGCTCTCCATGCCTCACTGACACGTAAAGGTTGTAGCTTATCTTTGGGGCAGTTACGCTGTCACACGGAAGCACTCTAAGAAACCTAATTCTGCATCTGCACCACACTACAGCCAGCAACAGAAAATTAATGGAGATCACTCCTCTCTACAACTGAACGCCAACAGCTCTAGCACAGAACACAACGAGAACTCTTGATTTCTAAAACACACCATGGCAGGTGAAGGAGAAAATACCACTTGCCAACCGTACAACAAAACTGCCCAAACAGCTCATTTAGTCTCAGTTCAGACCTGAACAGGAGCAATGGAAAAAGAAAATAGACTGAGTTCCCCAAATTCTCTTGGGCAGGTAACAACACCTCTGCAGGTACATCTCTGGGTGTTGAACAGATCCCACAGGTCTGGCTGCCTGGAGATTTACACGGTCCAACGCTCACTACAAAATGCAGCTGAAAGCCAGAAATAGGAAGAGGAAACGTACAGCTCCCATATATTCTGTTACAGGGCACTTCTAACATTTGCATTTCACCCTAAGCAAGGATACCAGATTCAAATCTTAAAATAATTGCCTGCCAGTGGGAGTGAGGAGCTTTTGCAGCTCAGGGAGTTCCCTTCGCCTCCCACCCCTCCAGCCACCTGCATCTGTCCCCAGGCCAGGCTCAAACCAACGCTGGAGAGAAAGCAACTGAGAAAAAAACCAAAAATATACCAAAGAAAAATCCTAAGTGTTTTAAGCAACTGTTTAAGAGACCCAAATTTTTCTCTTCAGGAACACATCCACTTTATAGCCACTGTGCTGACACAGGGGATAAAAAAGACAACTTAAAACACATGGTGATTGCTTTGGTGTTCGGCTGCCAGGGCTGACGGAGGGCAATTTTCACAGCCAAGAGAAGAGCCAAAGAGACTGGTATAATCGTCTTTCCACGCGTGGCAGCGTAAGCAGAGGAAAAGCAGCACGTGCTAAACACAAGCACAGCACTTCCTAACCTGCTCCCAAGATTTTGGTCTCGCTCCATCGTAACTAGACGATGAGGGAAACCCATTGTTAACACTTTGATGGAAAGCACACCAAAAGTCACCACAGACTCAGCACCGCCCCAAAGCTCAGGTCACTCTTTCACTGGAAATGAGAAAGGCAAAGAAGAGATTCCTTCCCCACACACTAAAATAGAAACCCCGGTTCCTAAAGCCTACATCCTCCTTCCACCACGACCCAAACCCTAACACACAGCACCTTCCCTTTCACAATAATGTCATTTTCATACAATAATCAAGGCTGAGAAACTTCACTGCTGTCACTGGTCTGGGGCAGTTGCCCAAAGGCAAGATGGACAACCTCCCCGTAAACTACTCCTGGGTGCATGGAGCTCCCCAGGCGGGATGGGGAAAGCTCTAAGCAGAGGGAAGGAACCTTCCCAGAGGATTCCACCCCACTTACAGCTTCTACGGAAAAATCTTTGGGAGGAGGAGATGGTTTAGAAACACACGGAGCAGTAAATGGAAATGGGAAAAGGCTAAGAAATAACTAAACCAAGAAATTGCTCAGATTTTAGCAAAAATAAGAATTCACACCGCATCTACCCCACACCATGGGCTTCCCCCAAAATAAACCAAGTTTCTGTAGGTCTGTCAAATACTCAGCAGAGATGTTCCATGGTCAAGGAAGCAGAGAATGCCCAACACACTGGCAAATCGTTAGGTACCACTTAATCCCTGCTCCCCCTGGCCAGAAACGGGGGGTTTCTTCCCGTGAGCTGGCAAGAGCTGCAACAACAGGAACACAGGATGATCTGGCCTCACCAACTCTTCTGAATAAGCCCTTCCACGTTTGCCTCCACCACCTCTCTGATCCCCACTTCCCAAATTCAGCAGAGCCATCCTAAGAGCTCACACGGAAGGCGGGCAGGCATCCAAAAGGAAAAGCAATTCGGATAAACGCAGGCTGCTAGTCATTGTGTGCTATGGAAATATCTGCAATTTTGGCAATAAATCATCGCAGTTCCATGCATTTATGCAGTTCACTGTATGTGAAAGCAGTTAGGTTACCTGTGTGCACGGTCACACACCCCTTGAGAGGAACAGAAGTTCAGGGACTCAACAACCTAATACAGCTTCTCTAAGCCAAAACCCTCCTAGGACACATTTACCCTTGGCAAGTCGAGCTACAAATGTTGCTGCAAACATTATTTCAACTACCTTATCAGCTCAGAAGCTCTCCTATTATTTAACCAAAAAACATCTTCATTTATTTATGCCTTTACCTCTTCAAATTACCTTATTAAGTAACCCTGAGCGCAGCACCACCTTATTCTTGCTATCCCACATTAAGATTCCCAACGCTGAGCTGAAAGCATCTGAAAAAAGAGTAATTCTTTCCTGTCTGTCAATCTGTTACACATGACAGATTTACAAAGTCTTCCTTCTCCAGGTCTGTTTCCTAAAAGTAACTTTAAAGACTCCTGTCTGGTGGCCAACAATACACACAATAACAGATCCAGAGCGAGGTGTTGTTTTCAGCTACATTCCATACTAGAGTTAGCTCTAGCTGCCAGCCATTTCTCCTGAGATTTGAAAATGCTCCCAGCGAGTTGGCAGCACCTGCCTTTTCGCTGTCAAGGGCCTCTGAACTCTCCATCAGCAAGTTTGGAAACGTCACGTTAACGCAGAAGGGAAAGGGGGCAGAGAAATCCTTGGGAATGCCACACTAAAGATCCCATTTTGCTGGGACATAAAAAAGGTTCCCGGAACAGTGAACACGTTGCATCAACCCCACTGGTTGTCACAGCCAATTCCCAGTCTGCCAACAAGTGCCTTCTCCAAAGAAATCTTGCCATTCCAAGGACTTTTTGCTCCTTTCACTCCCACATCCAGCGTTTCTAGCAAATGATGTCCTTCTATTTTTGTAGGTAAGTGCAGCGACAGCGGTGCCAGATGCAGTTCCACCTCATGCTAAATCAGGAAACACGTTTCAAGCAGTTGCCTCCCTGGGCTGGGTGAGCCTGGAAGCCTGGCCAGGAAGCCACCACCCCCCCACACCCCCCCAGCCACCCAAAGCTCGTCCCAGTGTCACAAGTCCACAGGCTGCCCGGCTTCACAAAGATGTCACCACTCGCTCGTACACAAGAACACAACATTTCCTCCCAAGCTGTCATTTTATCTAGTCATCTGGGACAGGGAGGGGTGTTAATGAAGCAGATTCTTGCAGGCTTTTCTGTCTGAGGTTGGCAAGATGATGTTTCCAGAAGAAAGGGAAATTTTCAGGCCTCCTGCTTACAGCTCTGACCAAGCTGCCTCAACAGCCCACTCGGGCTTCAAACACAGCGGCACATCTTCTACAATCACAGCAGCTCAATGTCCAACCTAAACTCTTGACACTGCAGGAAAGAAGCCACTTAAACCTTCGCACTCTGAAGGGAAGCACTTTGGCTGGCCTGGCTTAGACTCCTCACACCCAGCTATTTGTGCACTGGAGCTCTTTCTCTATTTCTATAAACTCTGCTGCATATCCAGGCAACGTGAATTAAACCAGAAAAGTTTAGGCTCCTTATGCTCAAAACTTCAGCCTTCACAGCTTGCTCTTACCAGAGAACTAACTTCAAGCTCCTCCCAACTGCTGTGTCTAACACGGCTCAAACTGAGGAGTGAAATCCCTTGCCCTGGATCTAGTGTGCTCCTTAATCAACCACGTGGATGGAGATCAAAGCCCAAACCCTTCCTCCATCCAAGCTGCCAACCTACCTGTTGTGCTGCTGCACCACAACCTAAACCACTGACAGTGCTCCAAAGTCTTCCTCAAATTCCTCCCGAGTGAAAAAGACCAGAGCACAATCCACTAAGGATTCCTTATAGCATCTTAAACTGACACAGGTTAGAAACTACATCATCACTATGCTGTTGGCAAAATAGAAGAGGAGAAGCCACCTTGGAGAAGATGTGAGAATCTGAAAAGCTTTTCTTCTTTTTTTTCCCCCCCTTGCACATCACACACCAAACTAAAAAGTTCTAAGGTTAAATTAAGATTGTTTTTCAAAATACCACAAGCATTCAGCTTCCATGGAAAGCAGAGAGCTCAGCTCCTCCAATCTGTTCCAAGCTCAAGAACACAGCGCTGCGATTCCTGTCAATCACTTCATACAAGGCTCAGCACTGGACTCTTCCACCAAACACTGGAGAAGACGGGAACCTGCCCCGGGGGAAAATAGATCGGAAACGCTGCAGTGGCACCATTTTCAGGACAGACCTATGTTCTTCTGACTGGGAGACACTGCAGAGACAGTGGGATGTCATCTGTCTTTCTTTCCTTGGGGGAAGGTGCAAGTAAATAACCTCTGCAAGTTTATACCACTCAGTGTCTCCCACCATGGTCCAACTCAAATAAGCCCTTCAAAATATTCATGAGTGCTCAAGAGATTCTGAATAATACAAACTCAAGCCAGCCCAGAGAACATTTACCTGGGGCATGAAAACTTTCCCTAGTTCAACTCCTGCTTTTTTTTTCCATCTTCAAAGGTCTTTGCAAGCATTAATTAATCCTCGCAAAGTTGTCTTTGAAGTAGGCATCATTAGCGTCTTGTTAGACACAGGGAAACTGAGGCAGCAGCTCACTGCCAAAGGCCAATGAGTACCTTTATCAGAGAAGTCTGCAGTTTTTAGTTCAGTACATCCTTACCTTCCTCCTCCTGCTGCACCTCTCTTTAAACCCCAATACACAGAAACATGGTAAGGAGAGAACCAAATTCCAGAACAGCAAACATTTCAAGCCTTCAGACAGTAACACGGGGCTCCAGCTGGTAACATCCTGCTAAACCTAGACACAGACTCTGATCCTGTTTCCAACAGCCAACACAGAAATTAAAATAAAAGCTTAAGCTATTTTTGGAAATCAAATCAATAGCTGCAGCATCTCAAGACATTGTTAGGCTGCCCAGAGAGGTGGGGGAGTCTCCTTCTCTGGAGACATTCCAACCCATGGGGACACGTTCCTGTGGGACCTGCTGTGGGTGCCCCTGCTGTGGCAGGGTTGGAGGAGATGATCTCCAGAGGTCCCTTCCAACCCCACAGCATTCTGGGATTCTCCCCATGACAATCAATCACAGCATCCAAAGAACAGAGGGTAAAATTAAGCTGTACACGTTCAAAATCTGCACTCACAAGATTTAACTCAAGCCTTTCTATTTTTAAAACCGAGTAGTCACAACATTTCTGTTCTGAACAGGGATGTGTGCGAGTCAGGCATTACTTTCCTCAGCTCTTACAATACCAAAAAGTCAATTATTTTCCAGTCAAATTCCCACTCATTAAAATAAACTTGTCTCAGTTGGTTCACCTTGATTTGGAGGTAAGGAACCTGACCAGCTCTGTAATGAGACACGGTACCATCAGTCCAGCCACCTCGAATCCAGAAGACTCAAGTGCTCCAGGACAGCCCAATACTGTCTCAGCAATTAAGAGGTATTTCAAGGTTATTCAATGCAGTCTGAGAGTTAAAAGCCAGCAAGTCCTGGGTAAGTACAGAGACTAGAAGTGCACAAGCTGATAGCTCTCACCTTGACAACTGCCCCTCTGTGTAAATTCTTCAGCTACAGTCACTGTCTTAATCTGAACACTAACTGAAAACAACACGCTTCTAAAGGGCACTCCCATCTAACAAAAATAACTTCCACAAACACGAAGCTGTAAAAAGCATAATTCCCTTCACATGGAGGGAAACACAGACTCTGCCAGAATCACTAAGCAGCTCATCTGGGAAAGAGTTAAGAGCTGCCACCTCCTCACACAATATACGTAAGGCAGAGGTTAGAAATTCCAGGCCCAGGGTTTTTGTTTTGCTTTGGTTGGTTGGGATTTTTTTTTAAGGAAGAATCAGTTGCACTGACTTGAAAAATTTCAGTAAGACACATGGTCAGTTCTACAGGAACAGAACACACCTTGTTTATTGTTTATACACTCACACAGCTGAAGTTTCCCACAATAGCCAGCATGAGAGAGAAGAATAACCCAAACCATCCACTACACCTTGAGTAAGTCACTGAAATAAGAAATACCAGCCAAGAACCAGTGCAAGTCAGGGTGCCTAAGGAATTATTCCTCCCAAAGCCAACACCCCACTTGGTAACCAAGAGGCCTCTGCTTTGTAAGGAATGTCTTTGTGTGATTAACTCACCTCTCACCAGCCCAAGCCACAGCCAGTTGCCAAGGCTACCAAAGCCTGGTGCCAGGCTTTAGAACCCAAAGAGGAGCCAAAGGACTTCTTGCCAGACTTCTCTGCTCCTCCCGCAGCACTGTCCTTAGGAAAGCTTCAGGAATAAGTACTCTGTTCTGCCAAAGTCATAATTAGCCTTCCAGACATTTCTGTGCAAACCCAGCAGTCCTGCCCACAGCCACCGCTTCCCCACAGAGTTCTCCAGTGATTATTTCCCTCCAAAAAAGTCCCTGAGTTTAGCAATTTAACAAGAAATTCAGATTTTAAAATAAATAAACTGCAAGTAACAGATACAAAACACAACTTGCAGGGGGTTCTTTTGGAAGAGAAGGGAAGGAAATGCCTTACTTTCAAATATCACTGTAACTGATTTGAAATAGCACCTCCTTCTACCAAAGTACTCACAGTGAAATAGGTAGAGAATTAAAAATCTCATAAAAATACCTATCAAGGCAAGGACCAAAACCTGGCTTCCCCTTCTCAAAAAAACAGCTGGTTTCCTAGACTGAAGTTCTACACAGGATGGTATGAAGAGGCAGATGAAAAAGTCATCATCTCCTCAACAGCTCTTATAAAATAGAGGTCCCTTTCTACACGAGACTCTACACGTTAAAAGAGCAGAAGTTTATCAGATGATTCACACCCAGTAAGGAGAAAGTCATTTAAGGTAGCCTTAAGGAATGGTTTTGCTTTTGCGTGTCCCAACCGTCACCTCCCAGCGCTGAAATCTGTCATAACACGTACATGTCCACATTCTTCAAATACAGTGTTTTTTCTCCTCTCCACACGCATTTTAGAGTCAGTGGAATCAACCAGACTCGGGATCCGCTCAGCACAGGTCAGATGCTCTTACGTGAACAGCACACGGGTGAAGACAGCCTTTTGCTGGCTGAGCTGTGACTAGGAGAGACGGGGGACTGGCCCTTGGAAACTGGCCCTTAGCTCTTCCTCCTCCCTTGCCCTGTGACACAAGGGTGTTAGGTGGCCACAGATCACTTCCTAACTCTTCCCCGTCTCGCTCTGCCTCCCTTTTCCCTGTCTGCAATCTCAGAACCCGCCTGTAAACAAGGAGAAGGTGTTAGGCTCCTACACTCCTGTCTACTACAACCCCACCCATGGAGGTGGCAATGGTGTTCCTGCTGTTCACCCAGTTGGATCAAACCCTTCTCCCCAGTAATCGCGATTCCTAACGCAAGAAGCAAGGAAGTGGCCAGAACACCATCCCATAACCAGGAAATCATCATCAGTTTGCTATGCTCAGACTCAGAATAAATTCCCTTGTTTCACTTAACAGCATGTTCATTTAATACACTTTCATCTCCTGGAAAATCCTCAAAACAAACAAATTAAGTCACAGTTGCCCTCACTGGATATTAGCAGAGCTCGAAACACAATTAACTAATTCCCAGGGCAGCCAACAGTCGCGGAAGTGACTCAACTTCTCAAGCGTTGTCCTCTGTAGGACTAACGGCAGCGCGGGGCAACGCAGAGGGACAGGCCAGAGGCACAAAAAGAAGTGTGCGAGAGTAACCACCAGAGAAAAACTGAGATTTAAATAAAAGCATTAGTACAGATTGAGCCAAGCGTGCCCTGCTGACTCCCAGAGACAAGGAGGCAGACAATGCAGGAACTGGGACGTGTCTGCAGTATAAAAGCCAAAGGCTCACTCGGCAGGTTTTATCAGTCTCACAGCACCCCCCTCCTCCCAAGTTTCTCCGTGAGCTTTTTCCGAAAGCTTTAAGAGCACCAAACATCACTTGAAACAAGTCTGCACCCCCACTCTGCAAGAAGGAGGCTTTTAGCAGAGACCCAAGTTCTCCTCCATTTGAAATCCCGTTACAGGAGAGGAACCAAGACTGTCCAGAAGGGTTTGCTGCGTGACCCCCAGGTACACACCATCCCTGAGGCAAACCCAACACCCTCTTCTCTCACAACATCTCTGTCTTAATACAAAGTTCGATTTTTATGGAAGCTGAGGACTGGCTTTGGCTTTTTTGTTGGGTTCTTTCAACCAGATCCAGTTTCTTGACTATTTTAATACTAATGTTTACCGTTTATGTATGGACACACACGTATCATGGAACTTTAGGGCATCAGCAAAACCACATTTATTTCTGTAGATTCTAATATCCTAATATTCACATACTACTTCTTTCAGAGAGCAGGCTACTTGCAGAGTTGAAGAAGGGAAATGCAAAGTATTCCTTCCTCTCACACTGCTTTGGTGCATTGCTACTGACCCCTGGGATGGAGTTCAGGAGCTTCACCATTTCAGTCACTCATTAAGCTCTCTGCAAACTAAATAACACTATTTTCTCACTAACGTTCCTCTCTTTTCCCAGGAAACCCTTCTTTCTGTCAATTAGCATTAGCTCACTTAAAAGGCAGGGCACAGCACGGCTTCAAACAGAAGTTAGAACTTCACCCAGTTACGCTTCAAGGTTTACTTTCCACCCAGGTTCCAACCACAGTTTTCTGCCCAAATAAAACGATAACTCATTCAGCAGACACAAGAACTGCTTTTGTAAAACCTACCCTTTCCCATACATAAGACTTGGCACTGGAAAGCCATCTGAACACTTATTCCTGCCGTACAGGAGTGCACGGCACATTTTCCTTTGACAAAAGAGAACTCCATCCAGCTGTAAATAGGGGACGACTGAAAGAAGCGGAAAGGTTGGTGGAAAGGATGCTCTCTGTCCCCTGCAGCAAGGAGAGCTCACACCACTGAGAATGCAGTTCTGCCCAGCAGCAGCACAATTCACAAACAGGTTCAAATGCCTGTGACAGGAGATATTTGTCAAAAAAATACACCTCCCTGCTCATCAAAACCTGAAAAAAAGACTCAACACTGTGAAGTTTGCAGCCCAAACTGTCTCAGACACTCTCCCTCTGATTTGTTGTATTTCAGGGCTCAGTCTTGTTTAGTATCTTATGACCTGGATGAGGGGATCGAGTGCACCCTCAGCAGGTNGTCCAGAGAAGAGCTACCAAGCTGGTGAGGGGTCTGGAGAACAAGTCCTGTGAGGAGAGGCTGAGGGAACGGGGCATGTTGAGTTTGGAGAAGAGGAGGCTGAGGGGAGACCTCCTTGCCCTCTGCCACTCCCTGACAGGAGGGTGTAGAGAGGTGGGTGCTGGCCCCTTCTCCCAAGGGAATAATGACAGGAGCAGAGGAAATGGTCTGGAGTTGGGGCAGGGGCGGTTCAGATGAGATATCAGGAAGAATGACTTTACTGAGAGAGTGGTCAGGCACTGGGACAGCCTGTCCAGGGAGGTGGTGGAGTCACCATCCCTGGAGGGATTTAAGGAACAAGTAGATGTGGCACCTCAGGGCATGCTCTGGTGGCTGAGATGTAGGGGTTTTAGTGTGTGTCTGTGGTTGGACTCAAAGATCTCAGAGGTGCTGTCCAACCATGAAGATCTTGTGATTCTTTGCTAAGCATCATGAAGACACAGACCCAAGCACAAATGCAGGAAGCAGAACATTTGCCTATTTTTTGAGAAATTCTTAAAACCTGTCACTCAAGATTTTTCCCAGAAAATGTGATGTTCTAAAGGAAAACAATTACAGAGAAGGAAGCTGCTTGGTAACGCATGTGGGAGTGGGGATGACACAGCACAGGTTACGCAGACGCAAGGCAAGATGAAAAGCAGCAGTAGACAACTCCAACGTCACGCAGAATGTCAGGGAAATGAACAATTTGATATTTTTTTTTTCCTATTTAAGAGGGAAGCAATAACTTTCAAGTCCTGGCAGGGCAGTCAAAGTGCATACCAACAGGAAAGGGGAACAAGTCTACCACAGACAATCAGAAATCAAAACCAGAAGTACAATTATGCATGCAACTAAGCAAATTATAAAAGAAATACAGGGAAATATATAAAGCTACTGATCTGGGTTCTTTCTTTCAACAACACTGGAAATGCTAATAAAGAAAGACATGGTGCTAACTGATATGGTTTAGTGATGGGGTTTCTTTTATCAGTTGGGTTGATGGTTGGACTAGATGATCTTAAAGGTCCCTTCCCAGCCAGACAATTCTATGATTCTACCATTTCAGTAGGCAGGAAGGAGTTCAAGATTTTCAACCAGTAACTGAAAATACCCCTGCAAAATACCCCTAAGTGGCTGGAGAGCAGCAGCTTGCCTGGGGCAGCTCCACAGAGCATCACCCACCCTGTGGGACAGAAGGAAAAGTGGGGGGGCACATCAAAGAAATACATGATAAACAGTATTTGCCTGCAATTTCTTTAATAGCTTTTCCATTTAATAAACAAGGACAAAAGTGGCTCGTACAAAAGGTATATACGCTACTTTCCACAGCAAACTCTTCTGCTGCAGAGATTTCCTCATCTTCAGCTAAATTCTCTTTACATCAGTAATGGCCTCTGCATCCTAAACCGTACCTGCTGGTAATAGTGACACCCTTTACATGCAGTTCAGCAAGTAGGAAGCAGAGCTTTATAGAGAGCCATCTACAAGGCACAGAGGATGATAAATTGCAGCAATAAAAGCTTGGCTCTAGAATCAAATTAGATCCTCACTTCTACACCAAATATAGTGCTTGGAGAACATGCCTCAGAACATGGATGGTTTCCCAAAATGCTGATCAGTGCTTTTAAAAACCCAATGCTTTATGAATGACTAAAGCAAATCTGGTCATACAACCTAAGAAATGACAGCAGGGCATTTATAAAAAAAGAAGATAAAATAGCCTAGCTAAACAGTTTAAGCCTGTCTTCAATCCTTTTAAACACAATAAAAAGAACAATCTGTTCATGTGTTTAGGAAAAAGGCCAAGTTAAAGAAGGAGAAACTTAACTGAATTTTAATGGAGGAGTAGTCACTTCAGCACTCTTTACACAAGGCTGTATTTTATTGTAACCCTGTGCAAAGCAGGCCCATGAGATGAACAACATAAAGGAGAAATACTTGGCAACTTCCCACCAGAAAACCTCAAAGCACATACAGGAGATGACAATTACACCTCGATTAATAGGCAAAACTAAATGTGAATTCAGGAAATAACAAGACCAATCATTAGAGGTGAGAAATAACACAGGGAAGAAGAGGAAGAAGAGATGGACAGGAGGCAGTAATGAATAATCTTAACAGCTTTCCAAAAATACACTGCATTATCTCATCACCAAGTATTTCTTACACATCCCCCGTATTTAATACAGCCTTTTATGTGCTGTGTGTAACCATCTGCAGTAAAATTTGCTCGGATCTCACAAAGTACCGCACCAGGAAAATCCACCTGAGGCATCTGAGGGACACACACACAGGAGAACAGCCATTTTGAAATTATTTAAGCATGTGTGTTTGACACCCAGGTCCACACTCAGCTTAACTGTTCTATGGTGACTTTATGCAGGGTTCCCCTCTTTTCCACTTGTACTGCAGCAAGAAATATTACAAGCTGTCAACCACACAACATAATAACAGGACATTAGAGACACTTGATTTTTCTGTGAAAGTTACACTTCAGCATTAGGAAAAAAAACCCAGTATTTTGTTGCCACAAAAGCCATTGTAATGACATTTTTAGTCCTGAATCTAGAATGCTCAACAAGTCCCTAAAACAACTACTCCATTCGAGCATAACCAGGACTGTGTTACTGAAGTTGGTGAAAACACAATTAAAATACCAGCTGGCAAAACAAAACATGCATTATTTTATTAAGGTCAAGATAGGAAACCCACCCAATCATTATCTGCATTGAAATTATTTCTGTATCAAAAATCAGGTGGCTCAATTTTTAGCAAGAGAGGAACTGACCAAAGCTTCCTTAAGCTCATTTATTCTCTTTGTCATAAAGAAAGGAATTAGACTTGTGATAAAGGTAACAAATCCAGGCATGATGAGTTCTTATTGGCAAGATGTTCTTCTTCACTGAGGAAGGGATTAAGACTTTGTGAATTGCTCAGATCTCTAGGATATGAATAATTAACCCTAGAAGTAAGCTACCAAACTTAAAGATGAAGTGCAACGACAGACAAGCAAAAAAAAAAACCCCAAACCCCAAGTATGTGGCAAAGAAGCAAAATGTCAAACAAAAACTCGACTGAAATATGGATAGGATCACAGGAGGTATGTAAGAATAACAACAGGGATGGATTCCTGCCAAGGAACAGCTGTGAACTGGAGAGGGGAGAGAGGAGGATGAACAAGATAGAAGTGGCTTCACCACAAAAAAAAAAAAGAAAACCAGAAGGGAAGTTGGGCCAAGAAGCTGAAGCCACAGTTGGCTTTCAAGAGAAATGGGAAAAGACAGAACAAAAGGAGAAAGACCATTTACATTTGCAAGTCCTATCAGAGGGACGCACCTTTCTCCTGAAGAAAAACAGGAAAAAAAAAATGCAAGAGAAGAGTGAATGAATTCACTTCCAAGTACTGCTTTGAAAAGTTTCAAAAATATATGTGCAAGGGAAAAACGACTGTTACTTTCAGGAATTCACAGCGGGGGACTGTCTTCATTAACACAGAATTACCGTCTCATAGGCATGAATTTACTGTCTGCTGACTCAGGCTACGTATTTGAAATGGGAAGCAAAGACCTGAATTAAGCAGAATTAAGTCTGAGATGCAGAAAACACTTTACCACGCTGCACAAAAGTGGGTGTTAGGCCCTGGAAGGCACACACCTACCAAGCTAATTAAGAAATCATTTCTAAATTTTTATCAAAGAACCATACACGGGTTCATGCTTCTCCAGACATCCAATCCCCAGCTCTAATTCCCTTCCTCCAAATCCCTTCCCCAAAACATTGGCCCAGGCAGCAGCACCCTGGGAAAGATTCTGAGAGTGCCACATGCAGACCAAGCACCACCCTGGCTCTGGGAAATTATTTGAAAAATTACAAAATTGACTTTGTGGTTACTTATTTATTGTCTGCTTTAAACTTATCCAGAAAAGGTGCACACACATGGTTTTAGATAACCTAGTCAGAACATACTGTAACTCTGGAGGGAAATTTATAGCACCCTGCTCCACTTTAAAATTCAGTGTATTTCCTTCCAGAAGGGGAAAATGCAACAGATGTCTTCCTCTGGAAAAGAGCCCCCTGAGAACTCAAGGAAAATCATTTTCTTGCCCTTAGTTGTCTTGTAGAGACTCTAAAAATGACTTTTCCAGTTTTTCCTCCCCAACACTTTCAGCATTCATTCAGCTACGTGGACCTTCCTGCAGCACAGCGTGGTCCACCAGCACCTCTCCTCTCCTCAGTACCACTCACAGAAGCGCTATCGGAGAGAAAGGGAAGGAGAGGTTGTGTTTCAAAAAGCAACACACAGAGAGATGACAAAGCAAAGCGCTGGATCCCACCACATGGATTTCACAGGCTAGAAAAATTTTACAGAGTGTAAGAAAAGCAATTAAGTTCTATTCAGTTACAGCTGAAAACAGATTCTACAGCATTTTAATGTGTAATCCACCATCTCCCTCTCTGTGTACTATAAAAGAAAAGGACAAAAACCCAACAGCAAGTTCATTGTAGCTCAACTCTAACACCAAGTGGTTTAGTTTACAAACACTAAAAGCATCGCAAAGCCTATCCTGCAGTTTAGGTTGATTTGTGGGTCAGAGGCTTATTGACAGCTTTGGCAGCAAAATCGTACTTACTGCTGACTGTGGAAGACTTAAAGCGGCAGAATTAGATGCAGCTTTTTACTTCTTTAAAGGAAAACAAGCAGCTTCATTCTGTCAGCCCTGGGCACGAAAACATAATATCACACTTGCAACTCTTAAGCCACCCTTCAGTGGACAAATGCTGTTACTATTCTCAGCTTTTTCAAACGATAAAATAAAGACTCTGTATTGCCCAGGACAAGTACAGGGTGACATGTAACTGTGACCCCTGGGCTGGTTGTCTGTTGCCGTGAAGAGCTCCTAAATCGAAGGACTTGACAGAAAATTATCAAATGCTTTTGGCACCTTTTCGAGATTACAAACCAAGCCACTTTACCCACACACAAATCCCCTGAAAGCGATCCTTGTTCTGCCACTACTCTTGGCTGACAAATGTAAATAGCTAATTGCATAGGTTCACTTACACGGCAAACACAAAGTGAGAAGGACAAACAAGGGGAAACAATTCTGGCATAAAAGCAAACAATTAGGGAAGCAATTAAGACCGGACATCACTGCGATGTAGTAAACACAACTTTCACACTGAACAATGCCTTTCTTCATATGGTTGGGTTTTTTCATTCCAAACTAAAGCTTCTCTACTGAGAAGGAAGCATTTAAGAACATCCAAAAAGTGCTAGTCTCTCACTTTGCCCATTCCCCAAAACACAATATTAGATTTATTTTTTTTTTTCCCAAATGCAATTCCAAGCTCAGACCTGCCAGAGCCTGAACTGAGCACAGCTCCCATACTCCAGGGCAGACTCCTTCCTTCTGAAATAAAAGCCAGGCATAAATTCAGTTCCACAGCCTTCTACCTCCAACCTCACTGGTAAGGAGGCAGCACCCCTGCAGTACTGCCTACAATTTAGTGCCATTTCATTGTACACACATTCGATCAGCTACTTTTTGGCAGCGTACGGGTAGTTCCCCACAACAAACAGGCCTGGTTTCACCAAACTCCTCAAGGAAGAACAAAGTCTGTGATAGGGGACTGGCAAGAACTCAACTACCTAAAGAGGTAGTAACACACACACCAGCCAACTGAGTTTGGAACACCCAACCCAACTTATGGGCAAGCAGATAACCTTATTGGATTGCCACTTCGCACAGAAAAAGGAAGAAGCCTCCCCCCTCTCTTTTGCCCACCTCCAGACATTCCTGCTGCATCCATTATTCCGACACCATCCCTCATGTCACTGCACAATGACACCAACTAACTACATTAGAAAAAAAAAACTAATCCCACCAAGAAGGAATTAAGTTTTCTCTGGTTTAGCTGCTTCAGCCAGCTCATTAGGAGGACGTGCAGTGCCTCGGTGAGCTTAACCCTGTCAGCAAACTGCACCCAAACAAACTGGTTTGGGGTCTTCAGGGAAGATAAATGAGGAAGGAAGCAGAGCGACATGCACTTTAAAAGGCCTCTCCCAAGAGAATCTGAGAGGCAAATCTGACAGCACACATTTCAAAAATGAAACACTGAGTTAACACTACAAGCGAAGCGATGTGCTTCAACATTAAACACAAATTCACAGATTTCAGGTAACAGCACGTGTTTCTACAGCCAGTAATTACATGAATCATAGAACCATTTAGGTTGGAGAAGACCCTTGAGATCATTGAGTCCAACCATTAATCTCACACTACCAGTGAAAGCTTTCAGCAGCCAAAAAGGAAGAAAAAAAGTATTACTTTCTGTGACATTAATTACCAGACCTGACTCAAGACAAACTCTACCTACAAGGAATTCTTTTGCTTTCCCCAAGACTCAAAATTACTGTTAGCAAGACTTTAATAAATTAATAAAACTTTAAGAAGTTGGCAATAGCTTTGCAGTCCTCTCTCCAATTTACTCGCAGGCAAACTCAAAGAGACTTTTCCTTCCCAGTACTCTTCAAAAATATCACACTAATCAAACTGAAACCGAAGAAAGACAGTCCTGTAAAATACAGGGAGAAAACCAGCTGAATGTTCAACAAGCCTATACTCCCCATTTCTAAGTTTGTAAATGCCTACATTTTCAATGGCCAACATTCCAGCAGAGAAGTGTCTAACAGCCTTCTGCAGAAGTCCTTGATAATGAGGAGATAAACACCACAGCTCCAACTTTTAACTACAGAAGAAGTACTCATGAAGCACTCAGTTACTCTTCAGCCACAGTAAGGTAAAAAACACTGCCCACTTTAGAAACAGCTTCAACTTGGTAAGTAGCAGCAACACAGCATGTAGGAGAGTTGAGGAAGGGGACAGCCCAATAGCCAGGATGTTCTTCAAGAGCAGGAGCAGACTGGGAAGTCGGGAAGGCCACACTTGTTAATCTGGAAAGAAACACACCAGCTCTGATTTTCATATTTCTCTGCAAGAGATATAAGTGGGGGGAGAGGGAAGTAATGTCCCACTGCACCTTCCACATGCACACACACACACAAACTATGATTTTAATTAGGTAATAATAAAAAAAATTAAACCAGGTGCACCACGAGAAGCAGCTGCTGGGCTCCACAGTGCTGGCTAAACAAGAGAGAGGAGGGAGAGCACATCTTTCCTGCAGTTTACAAGTTCACTTCGCATGAATCCATAAACATACGTGTCCCAAACAACAGCTACTCATCCTCACCCTTCCTTGCTGTTTCCATCAGCTCCCAGTCTTTCAAAGTCTCATCGTTTACATCTACTTAAGTGAATCTCATTTTTAAAGGAGCTATAGGCTGGAACTTTCTGAGAGGGATTTACTAACACATAGATGGCCTGTTGATTTTTTTGAGAAAAGACAATTTCACAATTTCAATAATAAAACCAAATCTCTTTCTTTTAAAAATAAATGGTTTTCATCTAGCTTCTTTTTTACATAAGTTTTGCAGTGTGTTAACACAAGTGTGTTACCATATGGCACGCCCACCAGAGCTATCTTTAATTTTTTTTCCTTGGAGATGTAAGCTGAAGTACCTGCAACTAACTGTAATTGCCTTTTAGAGAGGACTTACCAAGCTGAATTTTTTTTTGGAACTGAAGATACTTTCTAGCCCAATTCCCATTTTTAAATTCTTTTTTTTTAAAAAGATTCAGGATAATTTATTCAACCATTGGAGAGGTTTATAAAGACTTTTCAGAAAGGAAGAAACAGATCGGAAAGAGAAAATAGCAGCGCTGAAAATAACAATTGCTGTCAAAACTGAGTTGTATTAATTCAGTGACTCGTCTCACAAGACAAGTCTTTTTATAATGTTACCCATAGCAAGAGAAGACAATGGTTTCCCTTGATTTTTTTCCCCCCCTCGGGTAGCTTTATATGTCACTGGCCCTAGCAACAGCAAAGAATAGCAATGGATTTGTCAGCGGACAAGGACCATGCCACAGGCCCGCGAGGGGGGCCCCAAGCACCCTGTGTTATCCACACACAATCGCCCTGTTATTTGACAACAAGCAAGTCTGCAAGCAGAGCAGGGCTCCTGATAGCGCACTTGAGTGTCAGGCTGACAAACTACAGCCAAGTTACCGACCATAAACCTGCCTGACAGGTTCACTGCAATTTAGACAACGTTTCTGGTCAAAGCGCATGAGGACAATCTTCACCTGCCACAGTTTTGTTGTGACTCAGTTCACAAAAAGACAACAGTATCAGTGATGCAGAGAAAGCAGCACAAACAACTTCTACCTCCATCCCAAGGAAACACGGTGAAAAAGGGGGTGAAAAGGTACTATGAAAAACTATGTTAGTACTGTGAAAACAGAGGGGAGGCTGTAGCTCAAAATACAAGTTTGTGCTACTAAATCTGTAAAAGCATAAAGATATCCAACCACTGTCTCTGAATAAATCTACCAAGTTAACATGAAATTCAAGCTTGACAAAAGGTGACACTAACTTTCTGGATACTTAAAAAAACAAAAAAACCCAACCTAACTACTGCCCCGTTCGAGAAAGTTTCCCTGGTCTCTCTGAGGCTTACCAGGCATGTTTTAAAATTACTGGTTTTTAGACCCATTTCTAGACTGCAGATGAGCAAATTAGGTGCCATCTATAACACTCTGCCAACAACAGTTGAGCCAGCTTTGCCAACACTTCTAGCTTTAACTTCTGTTGCCATTTCTGTATTTCATCCAGCAGGGCCACTCAAAACAATGGAGGTGAGGGTAAAGGTCTGCTTTCTGGGTTTCAGAAGGGTCTGGAAAAAGAAACAAGCATCTCATTATCTCCTGTGACAGAAGGTGGAGGGTTTCAGGCTTTTCCGTTAGCAGTTCACCAAATGCCACGGAGGGGGAGGCTCTCTAATTTGCAAACCAGACTCCCAGGACACCACCATACTTGAAACCCTGTCCCCCCGCCCCGTTCTTCGTCGCAGCAGCTGAGAATGACGAAGCAGGGGGACAGCTGGGCTTCTCATTAGAAGAACCCACGGACAGACATTTGCACCCACCTCTCATTTGCAGCTTCCACCCCAAAGCCAAGAGGTGTCTCTGAAAAAGAATCTCTCTGGGGGTAGACAGGCCAGCACGGTACAGCAGAGTTAAAAGATCAACCCAACAGAGAGATTCAGAAGGAAGCCAGACTCAGTGTTACTTGTCTCCGTGAGAACACAACTCACTACAACACTCCAGTTCCCGAGATAAAGTGTCTTCTCTGAGAGCAGGCTACATATACATCTGTTGGTTATCAATATAAGCCTTTAGCAACTGTCAGATATTGTGGCAACGGTCCCATTAACTGCTCACACTTAACTCTGAACGTGCAAGAACACTCAGCAGGGCAAAGGCTTTAATGGAGCTCGGCTCTGCAAGGGCGCCTTTTTCAGCTGCTTGGATTTCTCTTCTTTCCCTAGAGCACATCTTCACTTTAATTAATAGGTCACTCAACCGGTTTATGTTAATTGTCAAAAGTACCTCGTCTTTGTTCCCAAGGGGAGGGACCAAAGTTCATTCAGTTGTTGTCTGTACCCAGCAAAATTGCAGAATGTAAGGTTTTGTGAGCACCTAAATTGCCACCAATTCCTAAGGGAGCTTTTTTATGCCGCAGTAAACAATTGCCTTCTCATTAACAAGATGCAGCCGCCCCTGGCTCGCTGTGTCTGTCCCACATCACCCTCCCTCATCCCATAACCGTGACCTGGAACCTTGGCATTAACTTTTACACGCCGCTGCTCACCCAAACCTGCCTCAACGCCATCCAGCTTTAACTTATCAACCGCAGAGAACGCGACGGGGAGCACCTCCGGTATGAGCAACTTGGTATGAGTGGGGAAAAACCAAATAAATATATTATTAGGAAAGGGAGAGTCCAGCAGATCGGTGGTTGTTTGTGGGTTGGTTTGGGGTTTGTTTTTTTTGTTTTGTTTTGTTTCGTTTTCCCCTGGAGGCTCCTCTCGCCCTTCCACAGCACTCACCGGGAAGGTCCCGCCGACCCGCGATTTATGGGATTTATTCGCCCCGTGTGTCTGCTTTTTAAAGCCATCTCCCCGCTGCCGCAGCCGCCCGGCCGATAAGTAAGGTGGAAACGCGGCTGCTGGGGCGAACTGCCGCCCTCCAAACGCCCTCCGAAGCGCCGGCCGGCCCCCGGCGGCCCTTAACGGCTGCCGCGGCTGAGGCGGGGAGGGGGGGAGGCGGCCGTTACAGCCGTTAGCGCGGCCGGGGCCCCCCGGGGTAGTGGGGCACAAAAGGGAGAGAGCGGGCAAGGGCGCTTGCTCCGCCGCCGGAGAGGAGAAGGAAGAGGGTGAGGAGAGGGAGAGGAGCGGCCATGCCGGCGGGGAGCGGCCGCCCCGCTCCCTCAGGGCGGCAGGCGGCGGCCGCGTCCCCTCAGCCGGTTGTCCTGCCCGGCGGGACGGGGTTGAAGAGGAGGAAGAAGGGACCCCTTCACCCTCCACAGGCCGGGACAGGGGGAGCTTCCTCCCCACCCGCCGCCCTGAGCCCCCCGCGGTTACTCACAACAAGAAGCTCATGGCGATGGCGGCTGGAGCGGGACCGGCGGCTGCCTGGGCTCGGCGCGGCTCGGCTGGGCTCGGCGCTGCTCGGCTCCCAATGGCAGCGGCGGCGCAGGGCGGGCGTGTGCGGGGAGAGCGCCGCGGGGCGGGGACACGGCCCGCCGGCTCCCGCCCGGCCGCCATCGCCCTCAGCGCTCCCCCACAGGGCAGCGCCCGGTGGGTGCCTGTGTCTGGGCACGGATATCGCCATGTCTCCTCTGCCCCTGGTCCCCCAGACTTCTCGCCTCAGACATCTCTGAGACCCCGTTCCCTCTATATATCTCTCTCTCCCCTAAGACCCTGTCTCTCCATGTATCGGTTTCTCCTCCCAGACACCTCTGAGACTCCAGTGCTCCATATATCCCCTCAAACCCCATCCCTCTACATTACCCCCCTTTCCCCTCAGACACCATCCCTCCATATGTCTCCCTCTCCCCTTGGACATCTCTGAGGCCCCATCCTTCCACATACCCCATCCTCAGGCACCCCACAGACCTTGTCCCTCCATATATCCTTTCCCCTGAGACACCCCTGAGAACCTGGCCCTCCATATATCACTCTCCCCCCTCAGACCCTGGCCCTCCATGTACCCCCTTTCCCTTCAGACACTCCATTCCTCCATATATCCCCTCAGACACCCCACAGCAGCCACCTCAGCCCCAGGACTTCCCTGGAAGTGTTTCCCCTAGGCCTGGGTGACCTAAAGGGGACAGAAGAGCCAGCCACAGCCTTCTCAGGTAAACCCCTGCATCTGCTGACACTGGGCCATACTTCTTTGGCATGGGTGTGACATAAATGGCAGCCCTTAAGTAGTCCTGGCCGTGAAATCCCTGTGGTTATCCTCCAAATGTTGCAGGGGAGCCATGAAAACAGTGGCCTGCCAGTATTCATCCATTATCTACCCCAAATTGCTTCCTGTGGAACAAGCCTGCGGGGTACAGGAACAGAGCAGCTCGCTTCACTTTAGCATGTCAGGCCAGGGACTCAAAACACATTACAATTTCATTATTTATACCATCCAGGCTTCCTTAAGCAGCCTGTCCTCATTCTTCAGGTGCATGATGAAGGTGTGCAGGCACCCAACCCACAGATAACCACCATGGTCATGAAAAGAGTGGTCATGAAAAGAGTTAGGGAGATCTTAACTGGCATTTCTGCCCTCCTCACCCAACAGCCTGACCCTTTTTTTTAAAGAAAAGTGTCAAAATGGCTTATAATATTTCAACGCGTATGTTTGATTTGTGAGCAATTTTTAACTCAGCCAGCAGTCAGCTAAGAAAGGACACACCTCAGATGCAAAGATATGGGCAGCCACAAACTACTGAGGTAAAAAAAAAAAAATCCAGTTTTTTTTTCTTACAAATCCTTGGCAAGTCCTTCACCCAACCTCTGCCCTGAACCACCTCACCTAGTGTGAGCATGGGGAAAAATCTCTATGTCCTCCCACTTGTGGAAATTTAACATTAAAGTATCATTTCAGCACAAGTTTTCAAATAAACACAATCACATATTTGCTCCCTCCTGTCCCCAAACCATGAATTTTGGGGTTTGTCTCAGTCAGTTTATATGTTCCAGAGGAAACAAAGATAGACAGTAGCAACCAGAATGCTTCAAAATGAAATACATCAAACAAGGACCATCCATTCCACTGTAGCCTTAGCTCTATCCAAGTGCCACCTCTTTATGTCAGAAATTAAAACCTCAGACTGTAATTTCCTATGAAAATCTGACTCTGTTTAGGACAATAAGAAGCCAGATGGATTTCAGAGAGGGACAAGACAGGCAGCACAACACCCAGATTTTCCTTTCTGCCCCAGAGGTATTCTGCAAGCCCTGGCAACCCCATGCAGCTGTAGATAGGCCAGAGGGAAAACCGAATGGCTTTCAGATCTGTTATTGGGCAAATTTATAGAATTACAGAATAGTGTGGGGTTGGAAAGGACCTCTGGAGATCATCTCCTCCAACTCCCTGCCACAGCAGGGGCACCCACAGCAGGTCCCACAGGAACGTGTCCCCAGGGATTGGAATGTCTCCAGAGAAGGAGACTCCCCCACCTCTCTGGGCAGCCTCTGCCAGGGCTCTGACACCCTCACAGCAAACAAGTTCCTCCTCGGGTGCAGATGGAACTTCCCAGGGTCCACTTTGTGCCCGGTCCCTCTTGTCCTGTCCCTGGGCACCACTGAGAAAAGCCTGGCCCCATCCTCCTGACACCCACCCTTCAAGGATTTCTAGGCCTTGAGCACATCCCCCCTCAGCCTTCTCTTCTCCAGACTAAACACACCCAAGTCCCTCAGCCTTTCCTCACCACAGAGATGCTCCAGGCCCCTCAGCATCTTTGTAGTCCTAGGATAATCATCCTTTGTAGTCCTATTCAGTACATTGAAACTGGTGACAACCCCATACAGCATTAGCTTTCTGTATGGCACACAAGGGGTGTCAGCTCTAACGCCTTACGTGGCAGCACTGACAGTTGTCTGCTCCTCTCATGTTTTTAAATGCTGAAACTGCATTTTCTACTTTTCTGGCTCAGTCCTTCAGACCAAGTCAGAATGCCAGGTCAGTGCATTTCTGAGTAAATTAAAATTACACTGTTCTTTTTAGGATACTTTTAAGCTCAAGTGTTTTACTGGGCAGTGAAGGCATAATTGAGAAGCATTTCATGACGTTTGCAATTTTCCTTTTGGCTGTATTAGTAAAAGCAGGCATGAAACAGGTCTCGGGGCACTTTTTAACAGACGCTGTCAGACTAAGTTGGCCACGTAAATCAAACTCAAAAAAACCATTATTGCTGATGTCTTTGGCACATTCATGTGGAGACACGAACAAACGCTGTTCTCTGTTCCCAGCCATCCGCTTCCTTCTACCTGCAGAGCTTTTTATTTCAGTGGCCTCTTAAAATGAAATGTCTGTTACTGCAGCAGTCAGGAGGAAATACTGGGCTTGGGTGGCTGAAAGGGTTACGCAATGTGTACATTTTATGTCTCACATTAATATCGGTCTGTTTGGGATGGCGAAGGGTCAGGCGAAGTGCAGTCTTATGTAAGGGTGGAACAGCTCAGTCACTCCAGGAAAGGCACAGTGAGTGCACCCGCGGCATCGCCGCTGTCGTTTTGGTTTATCCATTACACCATGGAGCTTAAAGAATTACACTGAAAGGGCCCTCGAGCTGGCAAACTGCGTCAGTCCTGAACTGAAGTTTCCAGCTTTTGTAGCTCGGTAAAGACACAACATTCCAGCTGAGGAAAGGTCAATAATTAAGATCACTAAATTTGATATGTATATTGCCAGGAATACAGAAAAAAAATTGTTTTGAAATGCAAATAGTACAGTATGTCAAACGTAAAGAATGCAGTATGTGAATATTAAGCTCTGCAAGCAATCTCCCCACATTCTAGATTAAACCGATAGCATCCATCAATTTTTTAATTGTTCACGTATTAAGGTAAGGGATTTGATTTGTGAACAAGCCGTGCCCAGAAGACTAACGATATAAATGTAGTGAAGTGTTAAAGTACCAGATCAAACCTGTGGTACGTATTTGTAATTATTCTTTACAAAAAAATGCAACGCATGGAGAAATTACAGGAACTATGAGGTTATTATACAGCAGTCCCAAGGGTCAGCATAATTCTGGAGCTGAGATAGTACAACTCATCAGCCTTGTTATTGCTGGACTGTAAAGAGAACTATAAATTTGTCCTTCCGTTGCCTTCAGCACTATTTCGGTGCTTCTTTAGTACTAATGTCTCAGAAACTATTTGTGCAGGATCTTCCCCACAAATCTCATCAGTATTTATGGTGTGGACCCCGTCCACGCTGGGGTTCCACGCTGCTGAAATTTCTCCTTGCAAAATGTGCTCTCCTTTCTGTTTTCTGGAGTTGTTGGGCTTGCACAGGCTGAGCACGTTGCCTCATGCATCCAGCAGGACAAATCTGAGCTAAACAAATAATTTTGGAAAATACCACAACGGAATATAGGGTCAATTTTTCTTGATGACGGATTACGCAGAGTGCTACGTAATGTTTCCCAATATAAGATAAACGGTTGTTTCAGTATCAACTGACGACATTTTTATCTTTTCTCTGATCAAACTACAGAATAGCTGGTATTAATTATGTTTAACAATAACTTGTTTAGCATTGGGTATTGAAAAAGCCATCTGCCAAAGTAGATAATTTTAACTTCTTGGCCAACATCAGCACGGAGGGGCATCTCCCAAGTCTTTTAATTTTTACTTACAGTAACAAATTTCCTCCCTAAGTAGACCTCATTCAACACCAGTTCTATCAAGTGAATAAATGCAAATTCTATTGCAATAGCATGATTTTTTTTTCCTGACCATGGGTGCAGGGGCTTTGATCCCTCACGTTGGCTAAAGAAGCGCTGAGATTCCCAGAAACCTCCAGTGCCAACGGATGCCCAACAAAGTGGTGCCCTCTAAAGGTAATTCGCACACACTGACGAGACCGCAAAGGAAACAGCAGTGGGATATTTTTTACTGTACTTGGGCAGCAAATATGTGGCAGGAAAAATAGGTGGAAAACGTGCCCCTCTTAAAGAGGCTCTTCCTGGCACCTTGCTTGGTTCGCGAGAGGAATGCACAAAGCATTCCCTTGGTCTGTAAGATTCAGGCGTTTGCTTAATTAAACTTAAAGCATGAAAGCCAATCTAGATAAAGATAAGTGTTCAAGAGGAATTCCTATAGTTATCTTAACATTTTTGCTCCTATAAAACCTGCTGTCTTGTTTAAAGAAGGCTTTGAAGAGGAATCCAACGTGTAGGCTATGAAGAAACGGAATGTGAACCACTTGAGCACTGAGCCCAAGATTCCTTCGAAAATGTGTACAATAACCTGATTTACCTTGGACATTTGAGTTTGAGAGCGCTATTGTCGAGCGACTGTGCCATTATCAAGGTAACAGTCTGTCGTATGAAAGTTTGTTGCATGAAATAGTTTATAAAACCAAAACGTGTCAACAATGAGGTGACCTGAAATAGCTCGTTAACGTTTTCAAAACTGTGATAAGGAACATTCAAGGCTTCTGAGGAATTAAAGGGTTGGCAGCACCACACGCTGAAAGATTTGTGATGAAAAAGCCAAGACTATTATGAGTGCTAGTGTGCAATGGCTTGAGATGGCAACTTGGGTTGCCCAAGACTAGAAGTAGAGGATGCAGGAGAGAAGAGGAAACTCTTCCCTCTTGGTGGCTGTCACAGAATCACAGAATGAGATGGGGTTGGAAGGGACCTCTGGAGATCATCTCCTCCAACCCCCTGCCACAGCAGGGGCACCCACAGCAGGTCCCACAGGAACGTGTCCCCATGGGTTGGAATGTCTCCAGAGAAGGAGACTCCCCCACCTCTCTGGGCAGCCTCTGCCAGGGCTCTGACACCCTCACAGCAAACAAGTTCCTCCTCAGGTGCAGATGGAACTTCCCAGGGTCCACTTTGTGCCCGGTCCCTCTTGTGCCATTACCTCCTTGTCACCGTCTTCCTGACACTGGGGTCTACATGCCAGGATGACCTGGCACATCCTCTCCCTTGGCTTCCTCCACTGTTGTGTTTTGGGTTTGTTTTTGTTTTTGTTTTTTTTTTGGGGGGTATGAGCTTATCTCTTCTCTTCCTGCTCTTTTTGCTTCGTCCTAAAAGTTTTTCTCCTGGGTTCAGCATGACCACTTACAAGAAGCCAGTGCCGGCTCTTTCCCGTCTATCCCTCTTTGATGCAATCAGTAAGAGCTCGGCTGGTTTTCCAGGTGTTATGTTCCTCACACACAGGTTCAGCCAGTACTGCCTCCAAGTCAGTCAAGCTTGGAGGGGGGTGAGGTGAGGGCCTGAAATCTAGCTCTCTTTTAAAAAAAGTCAACGGGGAAGGTGTGTAAAAGGATTGTTGCGCGTAAGCCTGACTTAAAATGTGGGTTTTTTTCTTCCGTTCTGTTTGTTTATAAATAACTAAATAAATAAGAATGTTAATGGTGATAAACTCTAGATGAGCACGTAGATGATGGACAGGCTGGAGCCCCCTGCTGTGAGGACAGGCTGAGAGAGTTCGGGGGGTTCAGCCTGGAGAAGAGAAGGCTCCGGAGAGACCTTGGAGCCCCTTCCAGTCCCTACAGGGGCTCCAGGAAAGCTGGGGAGGGACTCTTGATGAGGGAGGGGAGCCCTAGGAGGAGGGGGAAGGGTTTGACCCTGAAAGAGGGGAGATGGAGCTGAGCTGTGGGGAAGAACTTGTTTGGTGTGAGGGTGGTGAGAGCCTGGCCCAGGCTGCCCCGAGAAGCTGTGGCTGCCCCATCCCTGGAGGGGTTCAAGGCCAGGTTGGAGGGGGCTTGGAGCAGCCTGGTGTGGTGGGAAGTGTCCCTGCCCAGGGCAGGGGGCGGCACTGGACGGGCTTTAAGGTTCCTTCCCACCCGAAACATTCTGTGCTTGTATTGGAGGAAGAGGCCCGTAGCGGCCACCGTACACCGCTTCCCGTGACCCGCAGGCCCCCCTCCGCCCGGCCCCGCCGACGCCTGCTGGGAAGGGAAGGCGGAGCGCCTTAGCCCCAGCCCACCCCTCATGGCCGCCGCCGCAGCAGCGTGCCGGGGCCTGGCCGCCCTCCTGCTGGGCCGCCGCCCGCCGCTATGGCTGCGCCCGCCGCCCGCCCGCGGCCTCCTCAGCGGCGCCGCTACCGCCGCCCTCGGGCAGGGGCCGGGCGTCCCGCGGGCTCCCGCTCCGCTCTGCGCCGCCCTCCGCGTGTACAGCCAGGTAGGGACCCACCGGGGCCAGGCCTAACTAAGATGGCGGCGGACGGTGGAGACACGAGGGACCCCCACCGCCCGGGAGGGGAGCGGGGTGATCGGGATGTCCCCGTCTCCTCGCGGGGGCTCCCCCCGCCGCCTCGGGCCGGGGCCTGAGGGGCGACAGGGCCTTTAGACCCACCAACGAGGGGGTAACTCTGGAGACCGGCCGTTGTCCTTCCCCCGCCGCCCTTGCCCACCCCACAGCACCCAGTTACCGTGTGCTGGAGGTAGCTGGCTACCGCTACCAAACCCTTTCTTTATTTACCTTTCTCTTTCTTGATGTCTTTTTTTGATAGCAGTTTACAGACGCACCGCCCCAGGAAAGTCACCTCTCTGAGCAGGAACCCGAGTCACCCAAGTCAGAAAACGACAATGTCTTTCTCATCAGGGCGCAAGGATTCCCCTACTCCTGCACCGAGGAAGACGTGCTCACCTTCTTTGATAGTATGGGCCTTAATTTTCCCGCGTTAGCATTCAGTGTGGTTTTATGGCACCTGGAGTTAATGATTAGTTAGCGGGAAGAAAATGTAAAGATCATTACTAGCCAGACAAAGATGAGGTTTTAATATTCGTGCAAAGTTATCCATAACTTACACATAAAACAAGTAATCAACTTCCAAACTCTTGGACAATGACTAGAAACTCATCCTTATGGCATTTTGTGTTTAATTGAGCAAGTCGTTCCCTTCTTAGTCTGTGTCTCCCCAGTACTGCAGTCCAATTTGAAGGGTTTCCTTTTAAGTCCATTATGTTTGGCTTTTTTCCTCCAGCTCCCTTCTTTTAAACAAACTGGAGTGCTTTCTACTTACCAGTTCGAACACCAACATTGCTTTCTGATCCTAATTAACAGGCTTGTGCATACTTTTGCAGGGCTGATTGTTCCACGCTGTAATGTTATGATGCATCCTTCCAGAGTAGGCTGGGTGGTCTGAGTTTTTAAATGGTTTAATAACCCACTGAACTAAATCGAGTCACTTTGAAGACCTAGGGGAGAGGAACATAGAGCAGACAGAGTATAGCTATAGAGAGTGAATGACTGGTTTTAAATAACTCAATGAAGTTTTCCAACAATTTGAGAATGTTTGTTATACAGCTGTGAGAGCCAATGGATGTCAAATCAGCTTCTTTTGTGTGATAAGCATTGGGTGTTAGAGTTAAGGTTAGAAATAGGAGTTTCCTATCCTTTGTTTTCAAGGCAGGTAGCTCTGTGCAGAACATTCAGCTTTGATCTGCAGTCAAAAGAACTGCCCCCCTCCACGTTTGATGCAGTTGCGTATGTTTCTGTATCGTGTGTTCCTTGATTTCTAGGCTGTAGAATTCGAAATGGTGAGAACGGAATACACTTCCTCTTAAACAGGGATGGGAGGCGCAGGGGGGATGCCTTGATCGAGCTGGAGTCCAAAGCAGATGTCCAGAGGGCCTTGGAAAAGCACCTGAGGTACATGGGCCCACGCTACGTGAAAGGTGGGTTTGAAGCCAGAAGTTACAAGGGTAGAAAACTCACAGCAAATAAGAACTGCTTAAATCATCAAGCGGGATGGTGTGGAGAAAGGTGTGATGTGGAACAAAGCAGCAAATTAGTCCAAAAGATACCATGAAGCCTAAAGTTCCTAGGTCGGGCAGGAGAAGCAAAGCGAGGGGCACCATTGCGAGACCAGAGAGTTATGGGGGCAGGGGGGGGGGAGGGAGGGGAAGAAGCATGAAGTTCTGCAGAGGTACAAAGCTGCCTTGAAGAATGCCACCTCCTGAGTGCCAGGAGGGAAATCCAAGTTCTGTGCCTCTACGCCTTGCAGTCTTTGAAGTGCACGACAGCGACGTGGAGGGCTTACTCCGAAGTCTGCGGGATGAGTCGCAAGCCATAAACGACGGAGTTGTACTACTCAGAGGCCTTCCCTTCAGCTCCACTGAGGATGACATCGCAGATTTTTTCTCAGGTAACCCAGCCCAGTCTGTGCTTTTTGGTTTATTTCTCCCAGCTGATGCTCAGCCTGGGCTGTTGTTCCTTTCTGCAAGAAAAGGAAAAGCACATGCTCAAACACCCAAGAAACCTACAAGGAGCTGCTGTTCCCCTGCAGGTAGGGCCAACTACAGTTTTCTGAACACGCTTTTGGCTGCAAGGCTTTCTTGCACCTTTGATTTTCTGCAGGTGTAACCTAGTATCAGCACTTACAGCGCTCTTAAGGGAGGTGAGGGAAGGAAAGAGAGGAGGAACCTAGATCCTGTTACCTGCAAACTTAAACTTTGGCAAAGAGGGGAAAATAAATGCATGTATGATATTTAAAGTACAAGTGAATGCAGCATGGGTATTCACAGCTGTATAATCATGACATTTAGATTGCATATATCACAGTTAAAACTGTTAACAGCTTTTTTCTTTCATTATTATCATTATTACTGGCTTGTTAATGTTGGCAAAAGCGAAATGCAGCAGTTCTCAGCTGAACAACTGTCACACAGTGTCTGCCTGCTCGTGTCCCCCACTGGCAGCCTGCATTCGTTAGGCAAGAAGCCTTTCTAGGCTTTGCAAAATAAATTCACATTTCTTTAGATAAAATTTAAATTACAGGCCACATCAAAGCCAGTTCTTTTCCCCAGCGTCATCCACTCCAGGTAGACAGACACACAGAGTCCTGCAGCACCAAGGCTCCTCATAACCACTGTCATGCCAAAAGGAAAGGCTTTTAGTAATACTTTTCAGTTGATAGAAGTACTTCAATGTGCATGAAGGTGTCATCTCAGTGAGATGACGAGGGCAGCATTTTGGAGTGAGTATTTGCATGTATTTTTGCAGAGCTTGGGGACATCCTTTGAGAAAAGTAACAAGGCTCAGGGAGGTACACAAAAAGGCATTCCTGAAAAAAAACTTAAGTGTAGGAGCTCAGCCCAGTGCACACTCTGTATGGTGTCAGGGAGCTGCTCAGTGGATACAGGCTCCCCAAAAAGCTACACAGAACAAAAATCTAAGTGCACTGAATTTGAGCTGGGTTTTAAAGGGATGGGGAAAAAACAACAGTAATAATAATAGGAGAAAGTTTCAAGAACACTTGTGTTCTGGACTTCCGTGTTGTCTGGATCTTGGATTTGCTTGTTTTCATAGTTACTTGAAGCCTTAAGTCAGTTCATTATTGGCAATTAAACATTCTGTGTAAACTGTCTTAAATCCAGTGAATTTGAATTAAAAAAAAAAAACATTTAAAAAAAGATGAAACAACTTCTGCTGCTGGCCTGCATAACCGTTTAACTGCCTGATTATCTTGTCAAAAACCAGAAGAGTAAGGAAACCGATGTCTCTCTGAGCTATGGCACGAGTTCCTGACAACATAAATGCCTTTTTCTCTCCAACCCATCTCTAGGTTTGAAAATCACTGACATAGCTTTCATTTACCGGGGAGAAAGAAGAACAGGAGAAGCTTTTGTGCAGTTTGCAGCTCCTGAAATGGCAGCTAAAGCCCTGTTACGACACCGGGAATACATGGGAAGTAGGTAGGTACTTCTCTGGGGTTCACCAGTGTAGAAGGATGTGGTCCGAGGCATGTTCTGTGACTTGGAGCTTGTTTCTAAAGTAGAAACAGTTAATCTTAGGCCATCCCGTGCTCACATTATTCAGGAAGCCTCTGCCTTTATTATCCTTGAACCCTGGAATTCTGGCTTTAGATTCAAGTTTCAGTAGAAATCACAGCTAAACCTTTCTCATAGTGGTGTCAGACTGTTGCTTTAGGGCTTAAAGTGTTTCTTTTTTAGTACTCTGTGTAACCCAAGCGTTAGAAAAGCACATGGAGATCCTGTGCCTCCTACAGACATTTGCCCCTGCTAAATTTCCACTGGTTTCCCTGATGCTTTGTACAGTTTTGGCAACCCTCACCCTTCCCTTCAGCCCAGTTCCAGACACAGTCAGCACCTCCCCTCAGAGTACATTGTGTGAAGCACAGGTGACTGCTCACCTCTGGCTTAAATCTGGTCCTGATTTTTCTTTAAGCATCCACCAAGTTCTTGTACTGAACACCAAGCAGGAAAAGAGCTTCCCAACCTTACCTCCTCTATGCAGCACCCATTTTTCTCTCCTCTCTTCCCTTATTTCCTGCTCCAAGGCTGCATTTCCTTATGCTTTCCCCCCACCACCCATATTAAAAGAAAACAGCTGCTCTGTAGGTGTGCCCAGTAATTGAATGAACTGACACTCTTCCCTACCTCCAGTAGAGATCCACTAATTTTCAATCTGCCATTAATTTTTGTGTCATCATGATCGAACAGGAGCTGATCTGACTCCCTGCCCGAGCTTCTGTGCCATGAGCCAAGAAACTTAAGTTACAGGGTTCTGGGACAGGCAGGTAGAAATCTAACACATTAGAATGTTACTCTTTGACTAAACCCACAAAAAAGGGTTTGTTGTTTTGTTTTTCTTTCTGTGGTGTAAATGGGATCTTGCCAGAGTCCCTTAACGTCGCGTTACATGTTGGTGTGTTACACCCATGACTTGCACACCCACCCCATTGCATTTTATCCCATCAATTTCTTAGCCTTATCTTAAAATCTTTATGAAATCTTCTGGCTCCGCTGCAGTAATTACTATAACCCTCTGCACCTTGTGTCTGCCAGGTTCAGTGATCTCTTTAGGGGCTGGGTGTGTTATTAGGGGTTTGGAGAGTCGGGAGTAGTGCGGTTTGCAGAGGTGCAGTGAAGGGAAAACAGCCTCAGAAAGGATGTGTGATGCTGAAAGAACTAGAAAACATTTTTCAGAGGAAATAAATCTCTGTTTCTGCAGCAGAACAGGATTTTGGCTTGTAAGTGATTGATACCTTCTACAAGAACCCTGTATAAGGCTATAAACTGAAGACTCTGCCCTGACCACACTGGTAATTGGGTCTCAAAAAGGGTTTTCACAAACATAACTGTGTGATTTAAATGAATTCTTCAGAAGCGTTGCTTGCCCTACCATGGCTCTCACCTGGCACCAGAGCAGAGCCAAGATGGGAGAACATCCTGAAGTAGTGGGACTTTCTCAAAACCTTGAGTTCTCTGTGGAGAGGGGTGCTCTGTAATCTCTTCCTTTGAATTCTAGGTACATAGAAGTGTATGTAAGTAGAAAGCATCAAATGCAGAGGCACCTGCCTTACGACAGGCAGATGGTGACCTCCCACAGAGTGAGAAGAGAACCCGAGTTCGTTTCTGAGGAAAGGGGATTCAGTGACACAGGAGCCTCTGATGCTGAAAGAGAAAACAGTGAGTCCCTCCCTGTCGTGTGTCTTCTTTGAGGCCCCTTCCTTTTACTCGCAGCGTTTGCTGTGGGGGGTGACCCCGTGTGTTGACACCTTTCACGTGAGGAGGATGAGACTCGCAAGCATTAATGATGGGTTTTTCCCCAAATCCCACAGAATTGTGCAGTGAAGGAACAGAAAGCTCCAGGCCCATTGCAGAATCTGGGAACGCCTCATCACCATTGCCCTTTGTCCACATCAGGGGTTTTCCCTCCCAGGCTAGTGCCCAAGACATAATAGATGTGAGTATCAGCAAAACTGTGAATGAAATTGCCGGTGCAAACCCTTGATTAATTGTCACAGACGAAGTGTGACCTCAGATCTTTAATTGATGTGTGTCTGTGTTAGGCCTCAGTGCCCTGTGGCTTTGGGCTGAAGGTGGTGGGGAACGGGAGCTCGCTGAGGGGTCTGGGCTCCCCGGGGAAGCCGGGGCACGACAGCATTACCTGCCCCCCCCCCATACATCCAAGTGGGTTAAAGCTTGCTGGGCTGGCTGAGGATAGTCATTTATCACCTTGGCTGACTGTACAAACATGAATTTCAGAATCTTCAATAGTAATGTTACTTTATTTTAATGGTATAGAACATCACAGAGTGAATGTACCTGCAGGTAATGACTCTGACCATGTACAGAACACGGGTGTTGCCTGAGGATTTGGGTTCCTGTCAAGAGTTACTCTGTTGGGAGCTTACAGAGGGTGGGACGGGTGACTTGGGTGTCCCTCAGGCTTTGCTACTCAAGAGCTCAGACTCTTTCCCCCCACCCAACTGGACAAGCTTTATGAGTAAAAACATCGAGGTTTGGGATGTGTCACTGTTCTGTTGTTTCTTTCTCACCAAACTCTCTAGTTTTTCACACCCCCCCCTCCTGTTTAGTTCTTTGCCCCGCTGAAGCCCACGCGGATGATGGTAGAATACAACTCCCAGGGAGAAGCCACAGGAGAAGCAGACGTGCATTTCGAGAGCCGAGAGGACGCAGTGGCTGCCATGGCTAAGGAGGGGTCGCGGCTGCGTAAGTCAAGAGGAGGGGGCTGGGGTGTCCTACAACCCCCAAGACTCAGCCCCTGGGGCTGTTTGGCACAGCTTGGGGAGCTGCTGCGCCCACCCCATGCAAACAGATTGTCTGAAGTGTAGATTTGCAAATCATCCTACAGTGGGGCATGGGCTTTGAGGGGGGGAAAAAAGAAAAGGAAAGGAAATACAGCACATCCCATCAGTGTCTCTCTCAAATTGCTCCCCAGAGTGCAGTGCTGTTGAATTATTCCTGAACGAACACCCCAAGGCGAAACAAGGCTGCTAGTGACAGTGGCACGCTCTCGGGTTTGGTAAGTGCATCCTTCCCCTCTTCTTGTTCCTCTTCCAGTTTTAGCAACTTACCCCTTGGGCCCACCATGTGTGAGACTGGGGATTTCAGGTGGCTGAAAAGCCAACATTTGGAGTGGCTGAAAGGGCTCCCCACAGCTCAGGCACCGAGCCTGGATGCTCTGGCCTGCACATCCAGAACAAACAGGATGGAAATTCCCAGTTCCAGAAGGACAGGGAAGTGCTGGAGAGGGGACAGCAGAGGAGCCCCAAGATGGTGAGGGGCCTGGAGCATCTCTGTGGTGAGGAAAGGCTGAGGGACTTGGGTGTGTTTAGTCTGGAGAAGAGAAGGCTGAGGGGGGATGTGATCAAGGCCTAGAAATCCTTGAAGGGTGGGTGTCAGGAGGATGGGGCCAGGCCATATCACAAAATAACATTCTTGAGGTTTGGGTTTGGTTTGTTTTTTAGTTTTTAGTGGGTTTTGGGGTGGGTGGGTTCATTTTTTAATCCACCTGCTCTCTCGTAGCTGAGGGTCATCAGCCTGTTGTCAGGGCAAAGAGGTTGTAACGTTTCCCACCACCTTAACAAGGCGGGGGACAGGTTTCCTGTGCCTGGACTGGTTTGGGGATTTGGTGGGGTTTTTTGTGAGTTTGGTTTGGGTTTGGGTATTTATATATTATTTTTTTTTTCCTCTGCACCTCAGCTTTTTTCTCCTCCTCATTTACAAAGCAAAAATTTCAAGCTGTGCTGGAAGTGGCCCTCGCGTGGAGGCGGCCGCAGTGCGGTGTGACAGTTCTGCTGTCACCCCATCGGGTCACAGTCTTTACAGACACCACAAGGCAGCCCCCCCCCTCCTGTCACCTTCACAAGAAGGGTTTGTTTCCCAGCCTCGCAGCATTTGTACCGGGAAAGACTTTTCCTGTGACCTTTGGGGATGGCCCTGGCCAACCTGTCACTCTTCCCTGAGTTCCCATCTGGAAGCAGGGGTTACTGGGCACTGCCCCCCAAGGGGGGCTGGCACCCCCCGGTGCCCTGGATTTCTAATCTAGGCCTGGGATAAGCTTTTGGGGCAGATTGAAGAGAAAAGGAAGATCCAGAAGGGTCTCTGTCCCATGTGCTGGGACTTGGCCCCAGCAGAACTAACCCCTCACAGCCCCCCCATGGAAACATCTCACCTTGTGCAGCTGTTTGTGCCGTCTCACCTTTTCTTTTCTGTGTGAGATCCTTCAGTTTTGGCCAAATTCTACTACTCTGTCACTAATTTGGAACAAAATGCAGGCAGTGGTGCGTGTGAAAACCGGGAAGCAGCAGGCTGTAAGCTGCAGCAAAGCAGTCATTCTTCTTTTTTCCCTCTTCCTTTCTTTTTTTTTTAGGCTGAAGTGAACACATTCCGTGGGTACGCCGGTAGAGATGGGGTCCGAGTGGCACTGCTCAGCAACAAGGAGAAAACTGTATAAAATTTAATGTTGTGTAAGAGCATGTAATAAATGGTGTTTGGAAAGATTTTGGAAAGCTGGCCTGTTGCAGAAGCAGAAGCAGCTGCCCCCAGGGGATGGCAAAATGCCGTTAGGATGGAGCAGGCCTGGTCTCCCGCCTGGGGAACGGTGTTCAAAGTGTTGCTAAAACACCAATGTTTGTGATTAACAAACCCAGAGTGGTTTAACACCCTCACACACAGCTCAGCAGCAGCAGTGCCTCATCCCTCCTGGAAGGGAGCACTCCGTAGGCAGAGCCTGGAAGGAGCACTCCGGAGGCAGGACACGGGCGAGGAAGTTTTTATTATGGCATGGAACAACATTAACATCAGAAATAACCCACCCCCTGCTCCCTGAAGCCGAAGGGGCAGGTGTCAGTGCAGCATCACACACTGCAGCATCACGGGGTGTAACGTCCCTTCCCAACATCCCCTCCCTTCCAGGCAGAGTCATTCCCGGAGCCCCGGACGCCAGGGAAGAGGAGGTGCTGACTCCAAACTGGACCTTTCCGGACACCATCACAGATGCAGCGCTGGACTCTAAAGGCCTTTTCAGCCACCTCCTGTGAGATCTCCTGTTGCTGCTCAAGGGCCATCCTGCTTTTCCCAGGAAACAAGTCCCAGACGAGTGGCGGCCACTCCTGCTGTGACACTCCCAAATAAACTCTCCCTCCGGAGCTGCAAAATGCTGGTCACACCAGCATTAAGGGTATTTCCACTCAGTGCCTGGTTTCCAGTTTAATCTTCCAGCATGGAAATGGTTTGGGTCTCGCTCTCTCCTCGGGGTGGGGGGAGTTGTGCTGGGTTTGGCTGCAGGAATTTAAAAAAAAGAAAAAAAAAAGAAGAAAATCCTGTGTACAGTTTGTACACAAAACTCTTGCCGCCGAGTTCCGCGGTGCTGCTCCCCTCCGGTGTCTGAGCCCGGCCAAGCAGGAGCCCACACTGCAGTTCCAGGGTTTTTCTACTTCAACAACAACCAAATCCACGAGGCAGCAACGAGGAACCAGATCTGGTAACTACTGGGAGGGGGGGGTGGAAAAACCAACCAAAAAAAAGAGCAAAAAAAAAAGGAAACCTCTGAAGTTGTCCCCCCTGTGAAGTGCTGTGGCTCCAAGTGGCACCAAGAGGAGCTGGAGAACTTGGGTGGCTGAACACGCCGAGGCCTGGAGGGGACCAGAGGAGAGAAATTCCTGGTACAAACTCACACCAACCACGGGAAGGAGCTCAGCTCTGACGCGCTTCCTAACGAACAGAAAACCCCCCTCGGAGGAAATGAACCCCTCAGCGCGTGTGTACAAACCCAAATGCATCTGTCACATGGGAATAACACCAGCTTTTCTAAGGACTACAACACATTGGGTGGTCTTCAAGACTGAAGTAGATTCCCCAGTATAAACCAGTCCCCGCCCAGCTGCGATGTGCTTCCTCCGTGCTTCACAAAGAAGCCACCAACCGCTTTTTGTGGAGTGACACAAAATTCCTTGAGGTAAGAGCAGCAAAGAAGGACGTAGCCTGAAGTGTGAAACCTCTTTACGCTGTTGCAAATTAGGATTTCTCAGGGGTGGGAAGTCTCCCCACTTCTTTTTGATCTACCAAAAAAACCCCACCAAAACCCCAGTGAAACACCGGGTTTATTATAACATTTCTTTTTTGCGTGTGGCCGAGGGGGAGAGGTGGAGGGAAGTGGCCCTAAATCTGTGTCATCACAAGGATTTGGTATCTAAATGCTGGGAATCCAGTCCCTCCAGTTCCCACCCCACCACAGGAGGTGCGGTGACACCCTTCGCTGTCCCCGCTGTGGCGTGGTCACCAAGTCACAGTGAAGGTCTCCGAGGAAGGTCCGAGATGCTTCAAGGGCACTTCCAGATCGGCGCAGCTCCTCGGTTCTCCCATCCTGCACCCCCTACACACAAGGAGAACTTTGGAACTTTCACAGCTTGCTTTGAGTTTTCCAGCCTGGTTTGTGCAGCCGTGGCCAGAGCCAAAGGAACGAAGCTTTGGAAGAGTTTCTTGGCTTCTTCCCTTGGCCTTTGGACCCCTGGCAGTGACACAGCGCGGATTGTCAAAGGCAAGGGGAAAGGGACATGGGATTTCAAGTGGAGCCCAGCAGGAGGATTGAAAATCCCCCCCATCGTGTTTTCAGCGAGGCTTTGCTCAGCAGCAGCAACTTTCACATCACAGCTTTGAGGACGAGACCGTTCCCGACCGGCACACGCCGGGACAGAGCTCGTTTTGGGGTGAGGGCCCTCTGTCCTCGCTGCTCAGGGACAACTCAGGGACATTCCCAAAGCTGCTCTTCCCCAGCACAAGCTCAGCAGGTCTTGGTGCAGGGAAGGCTCAGACTGTCCATGAAACACCAAGAGACCGCTTCCCTCCGGCCTCCAAAGGACGCAGGGAAGTGTCTTCTCTTCACATTCCCCCTGAAAAACTCACTCTACAAACCACCATCAGCCACAAGCGTTTGTTTGGGTTTTTTGGTCACCTCTCCCTGCTCTGTGTCCCCTACAAGGGACTGGCTGAGTACTGCTGGATGAGCTGCTTGTGGCAGGGGTCGCAGACGCGCTGGGGGTTAATGCTGGAGGGCAGGGGCAGCTCGTTCCCTGAACAGGCCTGGCAGAAGATGCCGCCGCAGTTCTTGCAGACGTTCTGGAAGGCAAACGGAGGACAGGCAAATTAAGGAGATGCTAAAAACCACCAGCAACAGAAAAAGGAAGTGCTGTTTTCTCTCATCATCATTCCCTCAACCCAAATGTTCCACTGGGCCAGAGAAAAGATGCTCCAAAGCTCCATTCTTGTCCCTTCTGAAGACCGGGAGTTTGCTCCTGTGCAATTAAATCACACAATTGTTGGTGTCCTTGCAAACTGCTCCTGGTGCTCAGCATCAGTGCAGGGGGAAGTGCCTGGATGGAGGCAGAGCTCCCACTGAACACCCTTTTTGGGAACCTTGGCGTGAGGAAACCAAGGGGCGAGGGGGCTCAGCCACGGAAGAAGAATAAAAATAGGAGAAAAAGGCAAGGTGTCCCTTAGTGGAGAAGCAGTAAATGTCAGTCAGCACTTCCTACTCGCGCTTCTGATTGACCCCAGAAAAAACCCAACCACTTGGGTGAAAAGGGAAGAAGCTGCTGAAGGGAAGGGAAAACAAAACCAGAGAAGACAGAGCACAGCAGGGAACCCTGGGGCAACCGCTGATAAACAAGTGTAAGGGTCAGGTGGGCTTCAGAAAAAAGGGCTCATTTCTTGGTCCCAAGTCACCGTCGGGAAATCTCTGCTGTTCGAAAATGAACATGGGAGGACACACGTGCTCACCAGGTGACAGAGGTGACAACACAAACCTTGGGACTTACCTTTTTTGCGCTTCGGCTGCTTTCTTCACGGCAGAGCTGGCAGATCTCAGCGTTCCCAGGTCCTGATGGCTGTTCCTAAACCCCCAGGGAAAACCAAGACATTCTGCTTGACAAGGCACCTGCTCCACCTCTCACAGAGGGAAGGAAGGTCCCCACGCTGTGCTTTTCACCCCTCTTGCCACCCATGGCCACAGGGGACCACTGAGCATTTGCAGGACGATCTACAGTCCCACTGGCCACACCACGCCAGTGTTACAGCCTCCCATTGGCAGTTTGGGGAGTAGCTGTGCTTTGCCAGGGAGAAAGAGTGGATTTTGGTCAATCTGAGCTACACTGAGATGGCAAAACAAGTCAGTCAAGAGAAACAACCCCTTCCCTCTACCCTAGAGAGCATCTGACAAAGCCCTACCCCAGACCACGGAGCTTAAGCACCACCGAGGAGGTTAAACACCACTATTTTCACAAAGTTGATATTATACTATGTTTTCATTGCTCTTTTCAGCCACACCAGGGAAGTCATGGGGCAAAGTGAATAATAAAAGGGGTTAATATTAGTTTAAAAACCAACTCGGTCGTGCCGAGGAGGCAAAACAAGCTCACGCAGGATGGTGACTGCTACGGAGAAATCCTCACCAAGGCAGAGCCTGAAGGACAAACACGAGGGTATTTGGGCTGGGAAGACGCTGCAGCCACCCAGCAGCTCCCCCCGGACCCTCACCCTTCAGTATCTCAAGGCAAGAAAAAAAAAAAGCATCACCAACCTGCTCGTCCTGCGCGTCGCCCGGTGACCTGCAAGAGAAGAGCGTCGTCACTCGGCGCTTCCATCTGTGGCATTTAAGGAAAATACCTGGACTGTCAGAGAATTCCCTCACCCTGTTGTTAAAAACCCTACCCATACAGATTTTTGGGGTTTGTTGCTGCAAAAGAGAGTCTGCCCTGTGGTTGGTCCCCTATGGCATCTGTGAATGGGTGGCAGTAACGTGTGTTGAGGCCTCCCAGGTACCTCGTCAGCCTGACGTTCCCGCTGCTTAAACACCCCAGGTACAACGGGGTGAAAAAAAATCACCCAAGGCCCAGAAGGTTATTAAGATGTTAAAGCAGATTTGAATTGAGCTCATGCTATTCTCAAGACAAGACTCTCCTGATTAACTTCAGCGCGGCGTGGCAGAGCTCCGCGCTTTGTCACCGACAGTCAGAGGACCTCAAACCATCCCCGAGCAACGTCCTCGTCACAGAGCTGGTCCCCGGGGCTTTTAAAAGGACTTCTCATTTAAAACCAAACCTGAAGCTTAGTTTTCAGGCACTAACCAAGTCCTCCAACAAGAACCCTCTGTGACACAGGAGATTAGAAACACTCTCCTGGATCCACCTTTCAAACCATCTCCTTGGAAACTCATTTCAAGTTCTCTTTCACCAACAGCTCCTGTTCTTCACCAGAAGCCACCGGTTATTAGTTCCAAACACCAACCTCCTCCTCGCCCTCACTGACAGATCCCTTCTGGATACAGGTTCTGAATGTCTCTGTAGCATTTGGCTCATGAAGGCTCATTAAGTACGACAAATTAGTAAACAGCAGATTTATACAGTGACCAACTCAAAGGTAAACAGGAGACAGAGCTTCTCAGCTCCGGAAACACTGAAGGAGGCAGAACCCTCCTTCCCTTTGAGAGCTGTGAAAGGGCAGCAGAGGGAGCTCAGCAAAAGGCATTAGGCTGAAAAATCCTTCTTAGAAAGGGCAGTGGCACTTTTCTGACCTTCCCTTCGGCAAAGAAATGGGAGAAGGGGAAGCAGGGCTTGAAAGAGGAGAAGGCAAAGATGAGATTTCTCTCCTTCCCTACCTGTGGGGCAGGACGCTGTTCAGGACACTGTTCTCCTCTCTCGGAGGCTGCTTCGCTTTGGCGTTTTCTTCCTGGCTTTTGTGCTTCCCGTCCTGCCAAAAGGGAACATTTACAGCTGAAGAGGCTTTTTAAGGACTCCTGAGCGGGACAAATCCTCCAAACCTGTCCCTAAAAAAAAAAGCCAAACCTGCCCCTAAAAAAAAAGGCCAAACCTGCCCCTAAAAAAAAGCCAAACCTNTGCCTGGGCTGTAACCTTTACAGCGCTGCCCCTGCTGTGTTACACCTGGGTTTATTGAACCAGTGAAGGAAAAATAAATCACAGCCACCCTCAGGATGTCATCGGGTCCCCAGCCCCAAAGGGCGAATCAACGTCCTGCAGTGACATGGAACATTTGCGAGGTTTTTTACGAGGCTCAACTCAACAAACTCCCTCTTTACCCCGTGTAAAAAAGAACCCTTCCATTTGGTTGTGGCACATCAACACCACGTGTTTATTGCCTAATAAAGCTCAGGGAAAGCAAGTGAGCAAAAGGAAACCGCGTTTCCAGCACAAGCCAAGGGGAGTAACCCCCAAATTACCTGTCTCAGCCAAGTCCTTGCGCCTTTTCTGCCGTCTTGGCCGCGGTGGTGACTCTGTGACCATCTGTCCCTTTCCCGCTTCAGTTCCAGTTCCAGGTGGCTCCTGGAAGAGGGAGGTGGGACGGTGAATAAAAGGCTATTCCCTAACACTCCACAGGGAGAGGAAAATGAGCTGTTTAACCCTCTCTTCGCGCTACAGCAACTGAACCCCAACTGAGGAGCTGAAAACCACCTCTGAGTAACAAGTTGTCTCACAGTGTGGCAAGTGACAATATCTCAGGATGGAAAATCTGAAAGTTATCTAATTCTAGCACAATTTTGCAGGAAATAAATCTGTTAATACGCTTACAAGTCCTTAAAAATCCTTAGTTACTCATCTGCTGCAGAAATGTTGATCAGTGCCCTGACATTCTTCAGCACATGGACTGCTCTGGAACCAAAGCCAACATCCCTGAGCCCTTCCCAAAGGGGGTGGATGGGCTGTTCTTCCCTGAGAGCTGGGGCAACTCTTCCAACACCTCACCTGGAAGCGGGGCTTGGTCCTAGTGGAGCAACCAAGGGCTCCTCTCCAGGAGAACCTGCTCTGCTACCACCCTTGGGTTGAGCAATGGCAGAGGAGCAGGTCAGTACACGGGCTGGGACAGGAGAATCAAACCCAAAGGACTGAAAACGGGACACACACACTCTTTTATGGACCACATTCAACTCCTTGGTCTAGGCCCAACCTCTAACAAAGGGATGGCAGATGCTCTCTCAAGACCACTGGGCAGTTGGGCCACTGGTCCGGCCACCAAGGCTTTTGTGTCAGCCCCTCACGGTGCCTGCTGTGACCCACTGAGCCACACGGAACAAGGACATGGCTGAGTGCAGCAGATTGAAATTCAGGAGGAAGACTAAGGAGAGATGAACAAGGCCATTGGAGATCCTTGATGCAGCACGACTCCGCATCGAGCTGTGGATCTCAGACCCTTTGCTCTGGGGCACCTGAGAGCTCCACAGCCCCAGGAGCTGCAGCCTCTTGTGCCCAACAGCCACTGAGCTCTTGGAGCACATGGACCAGCAGGGACTGAAGCACCAGAGACAACCCCAACCCCCATCTGCCAAAATCAATCAGTAATTGATAAATAAAATAGAGGAAATGCCGGAGGGAAAAGCCCCTGCTCCAAAGGCAAAGCCTAAAAACTGAGCATCTGCTGTAAAAGCAGTGGCAGGACTTGTACCATCTTCAGAATCCTCATTGCCACTAAAACCAACATGATTTGTTATTACCCTTCGTTAGCCTCCGTACCGCTCCAAGGGTTTTCTACACAGCTCATTACGACTCCAGCCTCATTAATTACCCAACCTGACTGAGGCCAGTAAAGCTGCTGGAGACTCAGACCCAGAAACGACTCCTTGCCTGTGCTGACGTTTTAAAATCCAAATTACCTCAGGGAATTCTTGTTTAGAACGTGATTTAAAAACGCCACAAACTGTCCCATTTCATCTTAAAAGAATATAACTCCTCAAGAAAAGGAATATAACTCCAGAAAAACCACCACCCACCGCAGCACCCAACAACTGGCTGCTTTACAAGCCCGGGAATAAAATACAGTCGATAGAGCAGCGCAGCCTCCCAGGAAAGGAGGCTCCATCCTGTCCGTACCCTCAGCCCGACTTAACTGGAGCGAGGAAGGGATCAGAACGAGTCCAACTGGTGCAAAACCAGTCCAATTTACAAATCTCATGGAGCTGCACTAAGTTCAGCTGCCTCAGCCTGAGGAGCACACGCAGAGAAACGCCTTCCCCAGACCATTTATACCCAAGAACACGGAGAGCTCAGGTGCAGGACCTCCAACCAATTCCTCATTCAAGCCCTTTGCTGGCTTTGTGGGCACCCTCTGTCACTTGTTTTGGTTTGTTTTGGTTTTACCAAAAGGAAACCAAATGCTTTGCCAGGAGGGGAGGAGAGGGCAAAATGAAAAGCTGCATCCAGCAACGCTTCCGCGCCATCCCGCCCGGTGACCTTGCGACACTCGGAAGCTGCCGCAGGGGAGACACTCTGCTATTTTAAGATAAGAGGATTTTCTCTGTTCCCTGATGAAATCCGCAGCGGGGAACAGGGCAGCTCTCGCCAAGTTCTCTACGTTTGTTTCCCAACCACTTGGTTGCCTCCCAGCAAAACTGAGACCAGTTTCGGCTGGAAAACAGGAATCAAAACCACAGTGTTTCAGAGTGACCTCCCCTGCCCCAACCTCCTCAGTGTTTGCTGGAGATTCCAAATGATTGTTACGATTATTATGATTATTCCATTATTACAGTGGAAAGTCTGATGCAACAGTAGACTTTGGAGAGGTCTATGTTGTCTCCAGAGACCCGACTGCTCTTTGAAGCACGTCCCAGTTCTCTCTCTCTCTCACTCCAGCCTAACCTGCAACGCGACCTCAGCGCAGACCCGAGATCTACCCAGCCTCCCAAACTGGTTTTCCAGCTCGTGGTGATCTCCATCCCGCATCCCTAGTGCTGCAGGTTTCCAAAAGAGAAGGTTATCACCCAACAAACCCAACCCCGGTGCAGGAAGCCCCCAGGGACACACCCTGACACTTCACTTCCACCCAGGGGATGTTCCGCAGCCTCCTCCCGATATCCCACCCCCACGTTAAGACCAGCTCCTTTTTGGTGGTTTCTCCAGCCCATGCACTTCTTTCCCCTTTTCTTCCAACCTGATTTTTCCAGTTGTAGCTTTAAGGACACGCACGTTACAAACATTTGCCGCTTGACAAAGCGTTTCACACCTGGGTGGCATCTCAAATGCCACTTGTCCCTCTCCCTCTCCACCTCCTACCGCTCTCTACTAGGCACAGTAAACACAGCCCCTGGATTAGAAATAGAAAAACAGAGAGGAAATAAAAATATAAAATAGATTAGAAAAGGATCTCTTCACCGCTGCCTGGAGAGCTCTTCTACTTCCAGCTGGAGGCTGTTGATTTTGTCCCCAAACTCCTGCTTGAAGAGACGGTTGTCCTGCTGGGCCAACTGCCGGTCCTTCTCCGCCTGCCGCAATCTGGATTTGAGCCACATGAACTTGTGATAAAAAACAAAAGCCATGGTGGGGAGGAAGACCGAGTTTAAGCGACAAATAAATAATAACTAAAAAAAAAAAAAAAAAAAGGAATGGAAAAAAAAAAAAAACCAAAAAAAACCCCGGGAAAAAGGAAAACCCAAAAAAAAAAAAAAAAAAAGAAAAAAAAAAGGAATGGTAAAAAAAAAAAGCCACAATGGAAAGGAGGAAAATCTTTGAAAGAAAAACAAGGTGTAGGTGAACCAGGCAGAAGCGCTGATTTTCAATAGGTTTTTATTCTATTACTACAGTTTACAGCCATTAGGATGAAAAAACATAAGACACCACTTTTATCCAGATTCGAAGCAAACCTCAAGTACACAGAATTTCTGAGTCCAGCTGGATTTTACTGCACGTTACATTTCAGCTTTACGGGGGTAAAACTGGAGCTGGTGAGGGAGGTCAGAGAACCGGCCCCTTCCCCTGCTCCCCTTCCACGGAGCTTTGGGCCCCGATTCTCCCTTCTCTCCTCTTTTAGCCTTACCCTCAGGGTAAAGGAAACCAGCCCGACCCCTCTGGGGAGGGGGTGCTGGGGGGGGAGTTAACTGTTCTAATTAGCCATTTGGGTGCCTTGATGAAAGCTTCCACCGCCTTAGTCCTGGCTTATTTTTCTGGTAGTTAAAATGAGTTTCTAGTAGGAGATTATTGAAGGTTAAAGTTTATACTCTGGAGCATGGGACATGGCATAGGGGTGTAAAAGGGGTCTCTCTGGGTCTGCTGTGTGCGGGACACCGTGGGGAGGAGCTCAGCATGGGGGGGGGGGG
>VXBJ01005684.1:247226-268501 GCA_013400055.1 Nycticryphes semicollaris
CCCAAACACCCACCAACCTTACGATTGGACTCCAGGATGTAAGAACTCTCTTCTTTAACCCGTTCCATCTCTTCTTGCAGCGTAATAATCCTGTTGTTCGCAACCGCAAGCTGCCAACAAACCACAACGACTCTAACACACCAAAAACACACCCCACCTTTTCCCTCTTTAGACACGTTTTATGCACCTTTTTTTTTCCCCTCTCAAAGTGAGGAAAAATAAATAATATATATTTGCAGTGCTGAAAAACTATTTGAAAAAGACAGTTTCTACCATGGAGAAAGACTCTCTGAAAAAGCCTCCATTAGTGCCAGAGCGGTGGGTTCCCACTATCGCCTAAAACAGAGACTTTCCAACCTGTATTTCAGTAAAATTATCGACTCCTCCAGGTCTCTGCCTGCCAGGCTCCACCTGACACGTTAGTGCAGCTCAAGAGACATCCTCCCTCCTCTCCCCTTCCCTTGCCAAAGGGAACAAGAAGGAAATCTGTGAGTTTGTTGAGTTTGAGTGAGTGACATTTATTAAGCAGAGAAGAAATTCTTGCAGGGGTTTGCTAAAGCTTCAGTAGTTTGGGTGCAGCGCTGGGGAGAGCACCTCAGGTGTAAGATGCTCCAGCATTTGGGCAGGAGGAGAACCTCACCAGAGGAGGAAGGGTTGCCAGCAGGTCCAGAGAAGGGATTCTGCCACTTTGCTCTGCTCTGGTGAGACCTCACCTGGAGTCCTGTGGGCAGGGCTGGAGCCCCCAATATAAGAAGGACANTGCGCACGAGCAAAGCTCGGTGACATTCCAGGAGGTCACAGCGTTACCCAGTGACAAACCCAAAGAGGAATTACCCCAGTAAAAGTGCGGGTTTTTGGTGGAGCTCCAGCCAGATACAGGAACTGACGTGACCCGTGCTGCAGTTCATGAACTGCGCCCTGCAGACAGCCCAGCCCGGCACAGAGTGTGCTGCTGTCACCCAAAGTCCTGCTCTGAACCACGGGTGGGATTCACCCAGGCATGAGCAAGTTAAATAGTAAAAAATTAAAAAACAACAAAACCAAAAATCCCAAAACTTCAGGCCCACACCACAATTTATCTCATGTCTAACGAGCACAGCACTCATGCTCTGTGGGGAATACGTCAAAAGCCACTCGTAGCAGCACGGATAAAGGCAGCTTCCACTGCAGACCACCTTTATAAAATACATATTTTAATTGTAAGGAGCATTTCCTACTCCTTGATTGCAAGGGGGGAGGGGATAAACCAATTTCCATCGCTAAAGCTTCTCATGGTGTGGAACACATCCATTAGAGTAAACACTCAGTAACTGGACACAGAGACCTCCTTTAATGAGGGGGAACAAGCAACAAGGAATTTCTATTTGTACTGCAGGAGCACTGAGACATCCCAGTCCAAACCACCCCGCTGAGCTCAGCCACACGTGCACAGAGACGCTGTCAACCCATTAGGATGAGACCTGCCGTCATCCATTTGTCAGGAAACTCACCCCAAAAAAGATTTTATTCCATTTATGGCGTTACTAATGAACCACCAGACCAACTTGAAAAAGCAGGTTACACCCACGACGCAGGGACCAACCGCTTCTCATGCTCAGACCCAACAACGTTTTATCTCTCCTGATATTTTTTTTTTTCCTTTATTTCTCGTAAACTACTAAACTATTTCTTGTTATTTTACTGTCTCTCCATTGTAGCAAACCTTTGCATCTATCAAAACAAACAGACATTTAAAAATGTGCCACGTCTGGATGTCTCATAACCTACATGAGCTGTACGGCGTTTGAGACCGTACCCACCGAGCCATTCTGTCTGAAATACTTCCCAAAAAATCAGACAGCACTTGAAGACTTTGGAGGGATTGAGTGTATTCAACAGCTTTTTTGGTTTTTAACGGGAACATTTGGGTTGGTTTTTTTCCCCCCACCTTGTGCTTAGGCAGTAGTGTATCCCCAGTTATCCCAATTCCATCGGTAAATGGGGATCACCGCACACAGCAGGAATCCCTCAATCCCTCTTCCTGTCCCTCTGCAATCTCCACTGCCCAAAACATCAGGTGATTTTCTGTGACACTCACCTCCTCGGTCAGTTTGGTGTTGGATTTTTCCAAGGCGTCCACCTTGGCCTGTAGGTTGTTCACTGTAGCACTGTTGGAGAGAAAAAAAACCCCAAACAAACTTCTACTGTAATCCCTACTTTTTGAAAAGCCAGTTTTCTATTTTGTGATGCTACATAATAAAGAATAAATAAATCACATCTTACCTTAAATGTCTATTGAGTTCTTCTACATAGTTCTTCTGGTCCAAAATAGCAGTTATCTGACCATCTCTGGGAAAAAATGATGAAAGGGATAGTGATTAAAGATAGACCCGAGTTCAAAGGAGCAGGATTCTCCTCAGAAGGATGAAGTAAGTGCTCTTGAATACCCTCAGAAAACCCCAGCACCGATCCCTGCGCCGTTGTGTTCACGCTGTTGGTCTCAGCCTTTCCCAACCAGAGAATGTTTTGTGTTTGGTTTGTTGTTTGGTTTTTTTTTAAGGCTGCTACGGTGCCAAAAGCCCACTCTCCTGCTGCCACGCATCTGGTGAAGGCCACAAAACTTCTTTATTTATATCTTTATTCTTTATTTATCTTATTTGCACGTTATGATTCATCACAGAAGAGCAATTCAGTCTAAGCAGCTTTTTAATTAAAAAGTTTAACAACTTGCAGGGCAGCCTGGGATACCTGAATAGGCGTTACCAAGAGATCAGAAGCAGGACAATTGTGCATGTACTTACCCTTCGCTGCCTTTTGTGCTGTTCCCATCTTTCAAATACATCGAGAAATCGATAACTCCAACCTAGGAAAGTTTGCATTTTCCGTTAAGCACTTTTTTCTATTACATTAAGCCCTTTTTCTAAGGCTAAACACTGCCCGTGGTTAGGAAAGCTTAGAGTCATTCAGTCAGAACATCAGCAGATGCTGCATTATAGCAAGGATTCATCATGCCAGTGATCTATCAAAAATTAATGAAAGGATGGTGCATTTTAAGCATAAATATAGTCGAATAAGCAGCAAGCTGGAGCCTAAGTGCACATGGGCTCATGTTCTTTGGTTTAACAGCTACAATGATCTCGTCACACAGCGTGACCCACAGCCACGGGAACAAGCTCATATTAACCTTCTAGTACACACAGGGACAAACTTCTCTCTCAGATCAATAAAGGCTTCTACAACAGACAATTCTTCCAATTAAAATGATAAAAAACCAAAAAACCCCTTATTAACCGACCACCCCGTACCTGTGAGTCCAGGTCTTCTCCCTTCATGCAGAAGTTTGCGTCGATGACGTTCAAACCCACCAGGAGGCCGGCGATGATGGCGCCTTCCTCTTCCATCATCAGCGCGTTGGGCTCATAGAACTCACTGCGGGACGCACAGCAAGAGAAGACAAGTGTTGAGTGTTTAAAAACATCAACAAAACCGATGTCAATTAGCACAGGATCTGACAATATAACACAAGCTCAGGCTTAACAAAACCCCAGGCAGCGGCACGTAGTCCCCAGGGAGATTTACTCCTATGGACTGTCCAAGGATTCCTGCTCTAACTCAACAAATCTCTCTTAGAAGGAGAAATTTAGCATTTAGATGGGGCAAAGAGCCAATGAATAGGAGACCTGGTCCCTCAGCTGTTGAGGGGAGATGGAAACTAAGAACAATTCTTGTGAAACAGTACGTTTTCCAGTGGGCAGTACCAAGTTCTCCTTTCTAACCCCAAACTGGCTATAGATTCACAGGGAAAGCCAAACAGAAACCTACGTATTTGAGTAAAGAGACTCCCAAACATTTATTAAATCCTACTTACATATAGTACTTCAAATCCACGGACTTTCAATTTAACTACAAAACTACTGGGAGTGGGAAGCAGAGACAGAGAGAAGTGACGTGACCTGTTCCAGTGAAGTGACAAGGTCAGAAATACACCCAGGGCCAAGATTTTGCAGACAGAGAACACTCTGTCCCCTCTGTACAAATATTTCACCCAAATCATCTCTTTGGAAGCAGAACTTGTGTTTATTCCAATAGATATTTGAGATGGAGTAATTAACAGCTGCTGATTTAAGAAAGGATACTAAGCATTTTTAATCCCTCGGAGGAAGCTCTGCATTTCACAAATATTACGGTTACTCCGCGCTCACCTGAGAAGATCCTTCCTGTTAATCAAGGCTTTCATGTACTCTGAGAGTTTCTTCTGCATCAGAGCCAGGCGCAGCCAAGCTCTTCCTCTCCCCACGGGTGTCCTGCCGAGGCCAGAGACAAACCAGTTACGGACCTACTGCAGCTCCCATCCACGCGCAGCCTCCATGAGCCTCCTCTGCCTAAAGCTTCCAGGTCTCAAAGGTAAGAGCCGTTCTTTTCTGCTATTTTGCCCACCCACACGCTCCCAGGAGGGAAGGGGTTACAGTCACAGTCCTTCCCCCTCTGTTTCTCCTGGCAAATCCCAAGCTGGAAGCTTGGAAGATGCACTGATTGATCAGCCTGGCCGGGAGCCAGCACCGGAGGCTCCAAAGGAAGGTGTAAATCCCCTCTGTGCAGAGAAACATTCCCTGTAGAAGGAAATTCTCTTTCCTGCTCCAGCGGCCGCTGAGCTGCCTCTTACACCAAACAGCACACGGCAAACTTGCTTTTCTAACCTTCACTGGTACCAGCAGCAACTGCCCTGCAAAGTCACCTTCATTATTGCCTGTTCTTGACCTCGCTAATAGGTGACATTTCCCAAGGGTTACTGAGAACACCCAGCCGTGCTGAGAAACGTATTCTAAAACTGCTAATTTCAATTTATTTAATGTATTGATATTCTTTTACAACAGGGGAAAGGCACAGGAGCTCTGGCACAACACTGGTGGCGAAGCTATCTGCTCACAGAACCATAGAATTGTCTAGGCTGGAAGGGACCTTTGAGGTCATCTAGTCTGTAAGATGTTCCAGGAGTCCTTCTCCCCACACCAGCAGGGCTAGCACTTGTACATCCACATGTACCTCACTAGTCACTAACCCGAAATCACAGAATCCCAGAATGATGTGGGGTTGGAAGGGACCTCTGGAGATCATTTCCTCCAACCCCTTGCCAGATAAAGTCCACCCACAGCAGGTCCCACAGGAACGTGTCCCCATGGGTTGGAATGTCTCCAGAGAAGGAGACTCCCCCACCTCTCTGGGCAGCCTCTGCCAGGGCTCTGACACCCTCACAGCAAACAAGTTCCTCCTCAGGTGCAGATGGAACTTCCCAGGGTCCACTTTGTGCCCGGTCCCTCTTCTCCTGTCCCTGGGCACCACTGAGAAAAGCTTGGCCCCATCCTCCTGACACCCACCCTTCAAGGATTTCTAGGCCTTGATCACATCCCCCCTCAGCCTTCTCTTCTCCAGACTAAACACACCCAAGTCCCTCAGCCTTTCCTCACCACAGAGATGCTCCAGGCCCCTCACCATCTTCGTAGCCCTAATCAACTTAGTGAATCCATTCACCTCTTCTCTCAGCAGAGATTTAATCCTTAGTCCTGCTGCTCATACAAACGCTTCCTTACACCTTTTTTCCTCTTGCCCAGGCTGAGAGACTCTTACAGCTTATCTTCTTAAGCACGGAATTAGCAAACCTGAATGTGAGGTCTGAAATGACTCTGAAATTTTTAAAAGCAATAAATGCTTAAAATTGGTTTTCTTCCTCTCCTCTTTCCCATAAGTGAGCAAGATCTTCAACTTTGTGACTAAGCCCCTTTTTGCACAAACTTCACAAATTTACCTGCATTTATTTGAAAGAAAAATTACCTCTGTCCATCAGCCTCAAAACTATTTAACCTTTTATTTAAAGATAGGTTCAGTAAAGGCTGATCCCTTTCCTGAGACACCATCGCTCATTTAGCTCTAGCCATAACGCCCCATGCAATTAGCACAGAAAGATTATATCCTGTCCTCTCCTCCTCCACTTGATTAAGAATAAAAAAAACCAAGTAACGATGCATTTGTACCAGCAGAAGGTGACAGACATTCTGAAGGTTACATTCTCTTCCTTGGGATCCTTCCTACAATAAAAAACCACCTTATGTCCTCCTGCAGTAAAAGACTACTTACTTCAGCCCTGGGAGATCCTTAACACTCGCTGTAATTTCTGCAGCTTCAGGAACAAGTTTTTCTACTAGTTCTAGAGGTCCCCAAAAGGATTTGTTTTGCCCAAGAAAAGTCTTTTTGGCTGGAAAAGAAAAAGATAGCAAATGAGCCTGTTAGTCATTTTATCACTGCTCCTTTCACTATACTCGAGTCATCTGAAAAGCTGTTTAAAAGATCTTAGAATCACAGAATGGTTAGAGTTGGAAGGGACCTTAAAGATCATCGAGTTCCAACCCCCTGCCCTGGGCAGGGACACCTCCCACCACACCAGGTTGCTCCAAGCCCCCTGATTTTGGGAGAAAAGAAAAAATTAAAGAAAATTCACAAGAAAAGCCTTCANGTCACTCCGCTTCCTGACACAGAGTCCCTCCCCAGCTCTCCTGTAGCTCCCTTCAGACACTGGAGGCTGCTCTAAGGTCTCCCCGGAGCCTTCTCTTCTCCAGGCTGAACAACCCCAGCTCCCTCAGCCTGTCCTCACAGCAGAGGGGCTCTATCCCTCTGAGCATCTTCATGTCCCTCGGCTGGACCCATTCCACCAGGTCCATGTCCTTCCTGTGCTGAGGACTCCAGAGCTGGCAAAAACCTGCAACAACTGTCAACTTTCCTCCTGCAGTTACACTTTCAGCAGACTTTTTCCCCTTCCTACGGCCCCTCAAGTCAACTGTGGTGACAGCAGTGACCCTGCTCAGCCTCTCTTTAGCCTACTGTACCTTTTTAGAGGGGGATTTTTAAAACAAAAATCTCTCTTTCTCATTCCTAGGTCAACAACAAAGAGGATCCCTCTGGGGCAAGGTCACCTTTCAAGCCATGTTTAAGGCAATGTTCCATCACGACGAAGAACTGCTGAAGGGGCGCGTAGTCGGAGTCCAGCGTCCTGCCCAGGTTCAGCGCCGACTCGATCAGCCCCTTGATGCTCAGTTTCGCCATGTTCATCAGGTTCATGCGTTCATTAGCCATGAGATAATTAGGATCTATTAAAAAAAAATTTAAAAAAAAGGGAGAAAAATACTGTTGAGCAACAAAAGCTATTTTTAATACAGGAAGATATCCCATTTTTCTCTCTTTTTGTCCCCCAATCTGAAGACACCTTTAGGAGCAGTGACAGGCTCATGGGCATCACTCTCTTTGTTGAGAAAAATCAAAATTAACCAGCAGTCTCTGGCCGAAGCTGAAATGACTTGGGAATAGGTGATACATCACCTTAAGGGTGCCTTGATGCTTCAAATAACTGCTAAAACTTCACATTTTCAAGGAAGGAAAGTTTGGGGACAGCTGCTAATACTGTGCTTTACCTCAGGATAGAGCTACGGCCATCGCTCGGCTCCAACCCAAATCCCCAGCTACATCCAGGAACTACAAACCCATAACAATTCTCCTCCTGTGATCTGTTCTTCCATCTAAAGGTAACCACGAATCCTCTCACTCTCAATCCATCCCTGTGCCTCTCTCTCCTGTCCTGCATCTTTCTTTCTCATGATTTTATTTTATTTTTAAACTTGGATGTAACATCGAGCCCATTCCCACTTCTTTCTCCATTTTCCCAACACTCCTGGGGTTTTACCACCGACAACAAGGAGCTGATCTTCATGGCTCCTCTGATGGCTCACTCTAAGTCCCAACACACACAGATCTTACACAGTTATGTTTTCCTTCTACCAGATTAATAATTTTCAGACCTTTATACTTGCCAGTAGCAAGAAATACAGACAGACACCCATTTTCCAAATCCCACCCTGCCTGCAGGCTTCCCGACCCATGGAACATTCCCGTGCCAAAACCTATCCTTTCACTGAGGGGTCCTTTTCCCAAACACCATCAGGACATTCCTGACACCTCTGGAAACAAACTGTTCCACAAGTAGAGAGAAATTGTCCTACAAACACAACAAATGAAAGTGTGCTTAAACTTTAGCCCTGGATAGACACAATAACAGAGGGAAATTCTTGCTGGGAAAACGATGTTGCATCAGCCTCAAGTTTCCCACTTGAATCTCTTCCACCTTCAATCTCAAACCCAACTTTTGAGCTAAAGCTCTTTGTCAGAAGCAGCTTCGTCTCCGTGTGGCACATTTATTCTAAGCCACGGGCCCTTGAACCAATTTGTCACCCTCATGAGTGAATTTACTACATCCAGCAGCAGAAAAGTGCCTGGAGGACACCTAAGACTACTCACCTAAGCAGAGGGTACTCCTTTTATCTGCTATGGGGCCAAAGCATGCCTGCAGCCAGCAGACAAGTAAATAGCAGAGGCTGAAAAGCTTCAGTTAGAATAAAAGGAGATGTATTTCCATTTAAAATGCAGGGGAGCAGGTAACTAAGTGTGATTAAACACCCCTGTGGGCTCTATGGAGTACCACCACCCAGACCCACCCAGCGACGTTCAGCACCACCAGGGTCTCCTCGAGCTCTTTTTGACCACGGGGAGTCTCCATCTCTTCAACATACAGACCACTGAGATGTTGCTACGTCTCTGCTTAAAATATCTCTCCTGGTGAAGGAGGAGGGGAAGATGCAACCTTCCTCCTCAGGGGATCTAGTCCCTAAGCTAAGTCTCACAGCAGTTTGGGTCTGCATCCAGGAGGTTTGCCATCGGGTAAAGACCAAACCTCTACCAGGCACGTGGACTCGAGCTCTCAATCTGTTCTCATCCTCTTGTCAATACAACTGCCAAAACAAAATTGTTTCTTCCAATTTAAAATGCAACAGCTCAGCCAAATGAGGCCAAGGGGTGTACTCTTAAGACTACTGTGGTCACATACAGGACTCTTCTTCATGATGCAAGTCATCATCCTGCTCCATCACGATGCTGATACCAACAAGTCCAGTTGCTCGAACACAAACTCCTTGTCATCCCACCGCTAACCCCGGGGCAATGAGGCACCTTCTCACCACAGAATCCCAGAATGGTTTGGAGTTGGAAGGGGCCTCTGGAGATCATCTCCTCCAACCCCCTGCCACAGCAGGGGCACCCACAGCAGGTCCCACAGGAACGTGTCCCCAGGGGTTGGAATGTCTCCAGAGAAGGAGACTCCCCCACCTCTCTGGGCAGCCTCTGCCAGGGCTCTGACACCCTCACAGCAAACAAGTTCCTCCTCAGGTGCAGATGGAACTTCCCAGGGTCCACTTTGTGCCCGGTCCCTCTTGTCCTCTCCCTGGGCACCACTGAGAAAAGCCTGGCCCCATCCTCCTGACACCCAGGGCAGGGGGGGAAAGCTTGCTCCATCTGAAGCATCCATCAGCCTCTGATGGATCCCCAAGGACAGTCTCCCTCCCTCACACACCAGGCATGAAAGTGTTTCAAATAAAATAAACCAGAAAAGGGGTGGTGGTGCTGGGAAACAGAGCTCCATGAGCAAACAGACAGGAGACTATTCAAATGTATCTCACCCTGACAAAATCAATGCAAAAAAATCTGTATGAAATTTAATGGGAATAAAAATATAGTCCTAACCATGTTTTTCTTATTTTTTTTTTCCTATCTTTTCTTTAAAGACTACCTTGGATACAGAACTAGCTGTTGTGCCAGGAGAGGGATCACCTCCCATGGAGGAGGAGGAGGACCCTGCTGTGTTCCTGAGGCCACCAGGCAGGGCCCAGGCAGGTAACCAAGCACACAAGCTGACCAGCAAGAGACCGGGGTAACTGATGCCTCAAAACTCATTTCTGTGCACAACACACCCTCCTTAGAAAGTTTTACACCATCTGAGTTTCCAAGTAGAAAGATGAGGAAATTTTTGCTATGTCATGGTTGATTTTGGTTTTCTCTTCTGCCAGAAACATGCCTAAAATGACTTGCATGAGAGTGTTTGGGTCCCACTCTTGCTGCGTTACTTTGCCGTCCTTAAGTATCATTTATTTGAGTAATAATCACAGCTACATATTTTAAGACAGACGTAACCTTCACGTTGTAGCTCATTCTTTACCTTCTCTTTATAACTGGGTCTGTAACACAAACATTTTTCACTTCATTTCACCGTTTTGCTTTACCAAGTTTCACATTTAAAGCGCTTATTTGGGCTACAAAGAAAGAAATGCAGCTCTTGGTGACCATCCTACCAGTGAAAATTAGATCAGAACTGAAAAAACTACTGGTAAGAAACCAGCCAGCCTGGGATCTGCAGTTTGTGACACCTTTGAAGACACTCAATGTGCAAATTGGCAAAAAAAGAGCTGAAATCCATCTGCTGACCTCATAACAACAGGCCTTGTATGTTCATCAGTCTTCTAGCTTTAGCTTCTCGTTTGAAATGGTCGTTTTAAAATGTGCCTCCACAAGGTACATTAACCTTTTGGGCTGCAAATGCTTTCATCCCAAGCACCAACAGTTGCAATTCAGTCATCAAAATACACATTGACTTGAGGACGTGCTGAAGTGACCATTCCACTCTTGCACCATGTTAAAGAATCAAGTAAAAAGCACTATTAAAAAAATTTAATACTTCACAAGTCTTAATCAAAGTCTGCAATACAAGTCTTAAGAGTCATTTTTGCAATTGATAAATAGAAATATTGGAGAAAAATCAGAACTATAAAGGTGATTTCTGAAATGTTTTTAAAATTTAGATTCAATATATATTGCCGCATCCTTTTAAGTTGTGTTTGTATCAGGCTCAGGAAAATAATTGCCCCAGAATGCACTGAATGGAAGGAAACCAGCTCCTTGTGGACACACTTTTTCTACCTCTATTTGGGGAAAAAAAAAAAATACACCCAAATTTTTAAAGCATTTGTTCAAGCAACACTGTATGTGCATGTTTTCACAAACGAGTCAGCATGAATTCAGAAACCAGAACTGATCCCTTGGAAGCCATGAGGGGACTGATAAATTTTAGGAGAAAAGAAAATATTAAAGAAAATTCACAAGAAAAGCCTTCACAATATTCATTTTAAAATGTGTATTAATGCAATTGCCAGAGCAATACACACGCTGGAGCCATCAAAGCCCTTGGCTTCCACAGGTTAAAAGCAGAAACCAGACATCCCCAGGGAGCACAAGGAGAATCACAGAATGGTTTGGGTGGGAAAGGACCTTCATGATCATGGATTTCCAACACCCTGCCCTGGGCAGGGACACCTCCCACCACACCAGGTTGCTCCAAGCCCCCTCCAACCTGGCCTTGAACCCCTCCAGGGATGGGGCAGCCAAAGCTTCTTGGGGCAAGCATGTTTTGGCTACAGACCTGGTTCAACCAGACAAACCCCTTCAGAAACCCACAGCCACCGCAGCCCCGAAAGGCAAGGCTGCATTTTGCACTCCAGCTCGACGTAAGAAGTCAAGAAGCCAACCATGAAGTGGAAATAACAGCGGAAATAGACGGCGGTGTGGCACGCACCTTCGGTGTCATCGCGCAATCGCTCCACCACATCTGTCAAATCCTCCCAAGAGTCTTTGCCAACAGCAAGAACAAAAAAAAAGAAAAAGAAAAAAGAAGAAAGGAAAAGAAAAAAAAGAAAAAAAACTGTCATGCGAGCTGTGATCGAAAGGAAAAAGTCAAAAAAAAATAATCAAGGTGTAAGAAAAGGGTAACCAAAAGGGAGATTTGCATAATACAAGACTCAATTCATAGCGGGAAGAGGTTTGCAAGCCCAAAGGTGTCATTAGTCAATACAGCAAAGCAGGTGGGATTTATTTTTTTNNNNGGGAGGAGGCAGGTATCCTGCAGAGGAGCTGCCAGGACACGGAAAACAACTTCCAGCACACCCACTAATCCCAGCACACCCACTAAATTCCCCAGTTTATGACCCAGAAAATAAAGGCAGAAGGAGCCTCGGAGGGTCTGAACCCTGCAGGAGTTCCAGCTCTCCCAACTTACACGATGCCCACTCGTCCCACTGTTGGTCGGCAACGGATTGAGCGCCCCAAGCCCAGGAAAGGCTGGATTCCCCCTTACAGGGCCACGGTGCCAAAGTCCTGAGTAAAGTACACACACCACTGGGACCTCCTCCCTCCTGGGGGGGGGGAAAAAAAGCTACCAGCAGCCTCCTCCCGCTGGCTGGAGAAGGGCAGCGTCACCGCCAGGGCTGATCAAGAAAAAGGAGGAAAAAAAACCCAAACCACCACCACCAAAAAGGTTTAAATCTCAGTGTGACTAATCCAACCAATCCCCAAAAGCTTCCTACTGCTCACCAACAGTCTTCTCATCCTTGGAAACGGTTTTATTCACATGGCTCATTTTTAGCAATCAGTTCTCTTCACTTTTTGACTTCTTCCCCTACGGATACGCCCATAAATCCTTGAAGGGTGGGTGTCAGGAGGATGGGGCCAGGCTTTTCTCAGTGGTGCCCAGGGACAGGACAAGAGGGACCGGGCACAAAGTGGACCCTGGGAAGTTCCATCTGCACCTGAGGAGGAACTTGTTTGCTGTGAGGGTGTCAGAGCCCTGGCAGAGGCTGCCCAGAGAGGTGGGGGAGTCTCCTTCTCTGGAGACATTCCAACCCATGGGGACACGTTCCTGTGGGACCTGCTGTGGGTGCCCCNAATTAAGGTGGGTTTTGGTGAAGCTTTAGCAGCTTTGCTTCTTTCTGCAGCAAGACAAGCAGTATTTTTGTAAAGCACACAAGAACAGCGCTGTTTCGTTCATGAGACCGAAGCGCTACACGTTTGGTAGTTACTCAACGGCAGCGTTTGCTTCGGTTTCCTCACAGCCAGCCCCAAAAANTCCCACTGTTGGTCGGCAACGGATTGAGCGCCCCAAGCCCAGGAAAGGCTGGATTCCCCCTTACAGGGCCACGGTGCCAAAGTCCTGAGTAAAGTACACACACCACTGGGACCTCCTCCCTCCTGGGGGGGGGGAAAAAAAGCTACCAGCAGCCTCCTCCCGCTGGCTGGAGAAGGGCAGCGTCACCGCCAGGGCTGATCAAGAAAAAGGAGGAAAAAAAACCCAAACCACCACCACCAAAAAGGTTTAAATCTCAGTGTGACTAATCCAACCAATCCCCAAAAGCTTCCTACTGCTCACCAACAGTCTTCTCATCCTTGGAAACGGTTTTATTCACATGGCTCATTTTTAGCAATCAGTTCTCTTCACTTTTTGACTTCTTCCCCTACGGATACGCCCATAAATCCTTGAAGGGTGGGTGTCAGGAGGATGGGGCCAGGCTTTTCTCAGTGGTGCCCAGGGACAGGACAAGAGGGACCGGGCACAAAGTGGACCCTGGGAAGTTCCATCTGCACCTGAGGAGGAACTTGTTTGCTGTGAGGGTGTCAGAGCCCTGGCAGAGGCTGCCCAGAGAGGTGGGGGAGTCTCCTTCTCTGGAGACATTCCAACCCATGGGGACACGTTCCTGTGGGACCTGCTGTGGGTGCCCCTGCTGTGGCAGGGGGTTGGAGGAGATGATCTCCAGAGGTCCCTTCCAACCCCACATCACTCTGTGAGTCACTCGGTGTGATTCTGCCTTCCCTCCTGCCTTCAGCCTCCATCCCATCTTTTCATGGAGTCATTTATTTCCCTTACTTATTGCACGATATGAATCGAGTTCCTCCTAAGACAGACTAAAGAGGTTCAGGATCTGGTTGTTTGGGCCTTTTGGTTTGGGTGTTCATTTTTGGGTTTTTTTTTTTTTTTTTTTTTTTGGGTTTTTTTTTTTTTTTTTTTTGGGGTTTTGGGGGTTGGGGTGGTTGGTTGGTTGTTTTTTTTTTTTTTTTTTATTTCAGAAGTTCTTAGCAAACGCATAAGCTGAGAAATCAGTAAAATAACCCCCCAAAACTCCAACCCAGCACCAGTTTTGGGAAGTGAGAACCGAGCCTGGTGAGGAAAGTCCTCAGCTCTTGTGGTTTGGCAGCTACGGGGGGTCTGGCACAAACCTGCTAGTTTTTGTCCAGACACTTGGAGAAAACATTCGTTGTGTTGAAGAGCTACAAACAAACAGAGCCCTAACAAGGCCAGGGTCCCCCTGTTCTGTTTACTGATAAAAAAAATAACCTTTTCCCCCTAAGTTTGCCCACAACAGGAGCAGTGATAAACACTAAACCCATCAGCAGCTGAACTCATAGTCACAATATTATATTTATACTGTATTAGCTCGTATTTGTTGCCTTAAGAACGATAAATAATACCTTTAATAAGAAATAATTGAAACGGTCAAGGAAGAAAATTAAGTAGATGCTGTTACTATCGTTGGAGGTATAATAATCAGGGGTTTTTTTGGATTAGATTTGCAAAATACAGGCGGATCGTGATGGGCAGACAATGAAAAGGGACTAACAGAGACATTCAAACACCTTGGGATCCAAACCAAAATAACCAAGGGAGTGACCCTCCCGGCTGCAGCCTGGAACAAGACATTCCCAGTTCACAAAGGTGCTTCATTAAAAACAGTTTTTAAAACCTGTTACATAAAAATCCCTGGGGCTGCCTCAGGAGCCCCCGCTCTCCTCTCACCTGACACTACTGAGTGTGACACTGCACATTCCCTGTGGAAAACTGTGAATTTTAGCCATTTCTCCTGACCACAATACGCACAGAAACCCCATCCCCACATCTTCGTTCTCTCTGTTAACGCATCTTTATCCCGCACCCAAGCCCCCTCTCCCCTTAAACTGCTTTTACAGCACCAACAGCTTGTGTTTTCATCATAAACTGCGATATTTTTAGGGTGGAACTGTTACTGTCATCATTTATACCACATGCTGCTCCTCACTCGGCAGCATCGGGGTCACCGACCGACACGACTGTTCCTCCTACGCCACGGACGCTTCGGCATAAATTAAGGCTTGCGCTGCACTAAGGGAAATAGCAAAGTCATGGATCTGCAGCAAACTGGGAGGAGGGAAAAAATAAGGAAAAAAACCAAAATACATAAAGGGGGGGGGTCTTGGGAATTGCAGGTCTGCTCTCCGTTACACGTATGCAAAAAATTCAAATCACATCCGTTAACGGTGTAATCCCACCCTAAGTTTTATTCCTCCCTCCCCCACGTTTGCCAGGGGGCATTTCTGTACCTTGCAGCTGCATGGAAGTATTTTCCAGAGGGAAACATGTGAGTAACTGCTGGGGGAAATTTCTCACTGTACAAAGAAAAGAAAAAGCCCCAAACCCACTGTTCTCTTTTTGCCCCCCACCTTTCATTTCCCATCTCGGTTGACACCCAAGAGGTTTCTCTGCGAGACTTTTGACTCATTATCTCCGAGGGAAACAAACCTGCTTTGCATCTCCCAGATCCCACTTCATTTAGATTGAGCAAACTTAACAGGAAACAACTCTGGATTGTAACTTCAGCCTCGAAAATACTTACACCAGGTTAAAATTTAAAATAGAAAACAAAATAGCCCTGACGTAGGTCTTGACCCAAGCCATACAGGGCACTTGCTCCCTCTCCTCCTTGAGACATTGTCCTAATTATCCCAAGGAGCTTATTAACGTTTAACCTGCCCTCCCCTTTGGTTCAGGTTCCACTGTCCCCCTTCTCTTGGGCATTTCCTTTTCTTCCCGGCTGGTGACACGATTTGGTGCAAACAGAGTAAGCAGGATGTCTCCTCATCCCTGGGGAGATGGCCACCTTCACCAGCTTACTCTTCAGTACGTGCTGCCTGGATTACATATTTATATATATTTTATTTGAAACCCTCACTGGTTTTCAAAAGATTTATGGCCATTAACACAACGTAATTAATTTATCTTGCATTACTGACTTCACAATTTTTCCACTGTGTCTGGCTTCAACCCCTCCACTCAAACTTAAGCTGCCAATTTGCAAACCAAAAATATAACCAAGTCAGGTCATGCTGCTTCCTTTAAACTGTTTTTTTTTGAAGTGTGCAAAGAGAGATGGGAAAATACTTGAACAGAAAATGGAGAGAAAAGGTAGAACCTGAAGGATGGTTCAATAAATGGTGCAAGAGGTTGATGGGCAAGAGGTGTGTCCGAGAGCTGAGAAGAGCTGTATGACTTCTTCTCAGGGCATTTCACACAAGGCTGTGTCTGGAACAAAAACTTGTACATTACTGATCAAAAAAGAAGAAAAAAAAAACCCAAACCCCATCTGATCTTAGCTACCAACAATTATTCTATGGAAAAGATAGTTTCATCTTTGCATGTTACAAATGTACCATCCAATTCCCTGTTTTAGGGCAAACAGGACAGGATTAAAAAAAAACCAAAAACCAAAAACCAAAACCCAAACCAACCAAACAAGGGAGGATACTGAAATTCTTGACAGCGGAGAGTAAATTCAGATCATACAGCCATCACGAGTGCTCCTTGTCTCAATTATACCCTGATCCCAGGAGGATGGAAGTTTCCATGGCTCTAACATGAAGCTCCTGGTGATTATTCCAAGGAGACATTTAACATCCAGTAAAACCACGCGAGGCCATTTCGCATTTTACAGCTTCTCCCCAAAAGCTGAGAGGGGGTTCAATCCCACCTACACCCTGGAACGTGGGAGAGAAACCCCAATCAAGGTGTTTTTCACACCTCAGTCCCTAAAGGTGCCTCAGTGATCATTAGAGATAGCTCAAACGAGAGCTTAATAGCCATTCGTGCCACATCTCGTGCCGTCAGGCCTGCCCAGCACGGGGAAGTCCTCATTACCTAATTAAGAACCCTTGTTTGTTTTTCAAAATAATCTCATTTTCTAAGCCAAGCAGATTTACAGTCTGTAGCAAAAAATGAGCTGGTTTCCATACATGCAGAAATGATCCAAGTGGTCGAAACTTAATTCCTTCTATCTTTAAATTGAGCACCCGTGTTACATGTGATAATATATGTACAGCTGCAAGGAACTGGTGCACCCACCCCTTCTGTCACCGGCTACTTGTAAATGGAGTTTAACTGAAGTTGTGCCCAGAGTTACACTCACAAACTCCAACTCTGTAGCAGGAATGGAATCACTCCAAATTTACACCTTTTCACCTCAGATCAGGATCCGCTTCCCAGAAGTATATTGCCTTTTTCTTAAAAGAAGTAGCAAGATATTGGCTTGGTTTTACGGGAAAACATCGCCCACAGAGGAGGATGCTTATTGGTTTTAAACGTCAGTGAGGAAGGCTGTGATTATGGCTATGCCCTTAAATCACTAGCCCTCTCCCTGTCCCTCCAGCCCCTGTCACAAAATTGGCCTCAAGCGGGGTTATTCCCTGAGAAAGCTCTGGCAAAGACTCGGAGGAGAGGGCTGCCAGCAGGTCCGGCCTCCGAAATGATAAGCACCAGCTGCAGCTTCTGCCTCTCTGCTCGGGGAGCCCTTGGAGCGCAATCCCAGCGCAGCAATCCCGACATCCCAATTCCAAGAGCTGGCACCATCAAAACTCCTCTTCTGGTGCCTGGAATTAAACCACATTGCTCTGGCGAGGGGCATCGAACCACAGCAGATGAGAATCGCTTACTTTAGCCTCCTCCTGTATGTTTAAACTGTCCTTCCCGAGTTACCTCCTCTAAAAACATTCAACAAAAAAAGACAAATAATAAAACTAAAAAAAAAGAAATTAAAAAAGATAAAATAACTGCAACTAATGAACTTCTCACATTGGAATAAAAGAAAAATGTGCTGCAGCTTCTTGTTTAGTGCAATTCATTTTTCTTTGAGATTTTACCTTCTGTGCCCTGCCTTCGGTATAGCCACGAGAAAAATAAAAGGCATGGCATCTTTAAAAACACGGGGAGGAGGAGGAGGAGGATGAAGGCAGGTTGGCTGCTGGGGACAGAGCAGATCACAGAGTGAAGAGAGGCCAGGGGCAGAAAACTCTCCAAAAGCAGCAAGAGGCGAGGGACAGCAAGCGGGGGCTGGAGACCCTTCTTTCAGCAAGCTGGATATATTATTTTTCACAATATATTATGGCAATATATTATTTTTCACAAGTCTTGATTTGTACAGGGAGCGGGGTGGGGGGTGGAAAGCAACCTTTTGTTGCTTCAGCAGAACTCCAAACCCTTTTATTTTTTACTGTGTTCCTCTACTTTTTCTTCACAATCCCTACTTTCCCACATCCATCGTAGGGAGAAATCACAGGCTCAGCTCCTGGGTCTCCAGACAAGCCCTCGGTGCCCGCGCAGAGGGAGGTGGAGCAGCACTGCTGATGCAGTGACACCGGTTCCAACACCGGGGATAAAGCTGTGTCAGCTCTTCCATTATCAACACTTTTTTTTTCCCTGACCTTATATCTCTGCTGAAAATAGGACTCGGGTTCAAAAAGCCCTCCCCAAAAAGACCAGTCTTTCTGCCTCCCAACAATTGTATTTATCAATAAAACTCCTGCCTGTCTTTATTTATCAGTGTATAAAACATCCCTATAAAGGTAATTATGATACAGGTTTTTTTTTTTTAATTATTCATTTTTGACAAACAGGATCACAGAAGAGTTTGGGTGGGAAGGGACCTTAAAGCTCACCCAGTGCCACCCCCTGCCCTGGGCAGGGACACCTCCCACCACACCACGTTGCTCCAAGCCCCCTCCAACCTGGCCTTGAACCCCTCCAGGGATGGGGCAGCCACAGCTTCTCGGGGCAACCTGGGCCAGGCTCTCACCACCCTCACACCAAACAAGTTCTTCCCCCCATCTCAGCTCCATCTCCCCTCTGTCAGGGTCAAACCCTTCCCCATCGTCCTATGGCTCCCCTCCCTCATCAAGAGTCCCTCCCCAGCTTTCCTGGAGCCCCTTGAGGGACTGAAATACTTATATCCCTCATCAAGAGTCCCTCCTCATCTCTCCCCTACTCCCTTTTTAGGGACTGGAATAGGAATTCAATAATACAGCAACAAAAATGAGAAAATACGATTTTCTAACCCTTCCTGGCACTGTAACTACAGCTTTAAAAACAATTATTTCTGTTCTAGAACTGACTGATGGTACGATTGAAAGGTTTTCTGGGCTATACAACGAGAAGAGCCCAAGATTGCTTGGAAGGTCATTTACTGACTACAACACGACAAGTCAAAAGAGAAGTTGTTAGTTATGAAAGAAAGCGATGGAGAAAATACATAACGATCAATCCACCTGCACTAGAACGTACTGACCAAAGCACCAAAGAGTCCAGAAATATAGGAGCAAGGTCTGAGCAGGCCTGTGCCACAGCCAGGCCCGTGGGACCTGGAGAAGAGATGAATTTACTGCCCCCTCGGCTCACCCTGGACTCACTACTCTGGTTCTGCCCTCCTGAGCCTGCAGCTCCTCCACGAAACCCCAGGACACGCTTCGGAGGAAGCTTTGGAATCCCTCTGTCTAGTAGCCCACTGGGTGACTAAGTATTTGGCAAGCGAATCCAATCCCACGGGCTGCTGCCGCTGGAAGCAGCTGTCAAATGGAAATGCAATTATCACCTGGGAATTAATTTTCAAGCTCAAAGCCTCACCGCAATTTAAGCGGCCTCGTCCAGCAGGACATGACCGACTCGACAAGCTGGCACCAAACGGGTCGAGCGAGACCGCTTGGGTGGAATTGCACTTTCGGGGAGTTTAAGGGTGTGAAAAGATGGATCCTCCTTGCTGTAGGCCAGAAAGGCGCTCAGGATCCAGCCACGGGGACTCAGAACCTGGCAACGCTGGTGAGCACTGGCTGGACTGGTGACCAGAGGGCTGGTGACTGGAGCACTGCAGAAATTCATCGTTATCTCCTCCTTCCCTGCTTTTTTATTGGTAGAGCCGTGTGCGGATGTCCTCTTGTGATTTTCACACTCACAAAGCTTTCAATCCTCATTTTCCCCAGTATCAAACTGTTCTCGCCACCAACCCAGACCACAAATCCTTCTCCAAGAAGGAAGGAAGACGTATTACCTCTCTGCTTTCCCGGCCTCCCAGCCATTCTAGGCTCTACAGAAGGAAGCTGGAGGGCTTGGGATGGTTTTAGCCCCTGACAGTAGGAGTAACTGCCTCGTCACCCAGGGCTTTCCAAAACCCACCCACTGACTGCGGGCAGGCAGAGGGCAAAACTGTCTTTTGCCAGTATGCTCCATGTGAAAAAGCTGGCTAACAGGGCTCTAAGCCCAGTTTGAAGAGTAAAACCATGACTAAATACATACCACTGAGCTCACATGGTGGTACCTGCCTTCCTGAGACACACACCTCATCTTTCCATCTTAAAGATGGAAATTAAGTACAAATCTGTCTCAAAGGGGTGGGTTATGAAAGACGCCGCAATTTCTGGGGGCAATCTGAAGCACGGGTTGGGCTTTCTAATCTGTCGAACGAACGGGGTCCAGGTTTCTCCAGGAAGAGCATCTCACCCCGGAGACACCCCCCCTGCCAGGCGGTGAGGAACAACGCGATGGCCGCAGGGGGATGCCGAGGGGAAGAGGAGACCGTACCTTCGTGGGTAGGCTCCGGGTCGGGCGTGAGGGAGATGTCGTCCAGCTCCCGCAGGCAGAGCCACTCTCCATCCATCGAGACGCGGAATTTGCAAAGATAGATGGTCTCCATGGCAGCCTGAGTGATCTTGTCGGTGGTGGGGGTTGGCATGTCGCTTTGAGGCGTCAGAGCAGACATGATGACTCAGCTGGTACAACAACAACGGAGGAAGCGGGGAGGGGGGGAAAAAACGATAAGGACTAAAAAGAAAAGCTGTCTGAAGAAGAAAATGAGGGATACCTCGCTGTTAAAGGGCAGGTATGCTCGGGGTGGCACAGCCTGCCCTGGCCTTTTTCATGCAAGGTAAAAGCGCTGCTCCTTCAGGCTCAGCTCTTCCCCCTTCCTTGTCACCGACTGCCGTCGTCCTCAGCTGCGCTAGAGGTTATCGATCCTGAGCGACCACAGAAAAACCAGCTCCTGCATCAAAGACAGGAGGAGGTGGGAAAAAAAAACCAAAAACCCCACCTAAAAAGGTGAAGGAGAAGGAAAAAGAATGGCTTCCTCTGACGATTACCCGAGCGAAAACAAAGGAGGAAAGCAGGGAGAGGTATCCAAGGCTTGCTGAGATCCAAGTGCTGTGGTCCCTTCCCGGCCGGAGAGCGCTGAGGGGGTGGGTTGTGCGCAGCGAGCAGGGTGGCGGCCAAAATGGCTGACTAATGAACTCAACCGAAAATTCCAGCTCATGTGACCGGCTGCTCCCAGCGCCGGGCGAGCGGATTCCCAGGATGCTGCCGCCTCCACTGCCTCTGCTGCTGCTGCTGCTTCCCCAGAGGCTGCCGATGCAGGAGACGCGGCAATTAGAGGGGCTCTCTCATCAGCCAGGAGAAAGGCAATTAGCCTTTCTCATCCCTC
>VXBJ01005690.1:0-23080 GCA_013400055.1 Nycticryphes semicollaris
ATATATAAAATATACAGCTTACAGTTTTGTAGTCCTATTACAGTTAAAGCAGACTGAAAGGAGTGAGACTTTGTTTAGGAGCTCAGATCAACAAACAAGACATCTCAAAACCCCAGCAGGAGACAGCAGATTCTAGAGGCCTCTCCGAAGAGCACGGACTTGTCTCTGCAGGAAGCTGAAGGTCCCGCGTGCGGAACGATGCCCTGCAGGAACCGGGAGCCGAATCACAGCAGCGCTCCGTAGCGAACCTGTGGCAGAACTTAACTTGCAAGTGATCAAAACTGGGATCTGTCCACTCTTGCCTCTGCAGCAGACCAGCAGGACCCCTGGGAGGCCTCCTCTGTCACCAGGCTCTTGGCTGGCTTTGTAAAAGCCACTCTCCCTCACGCAGCACGAACGCTTCTTCAGAGCTAGAGGGAAACGGGACTCGCTAAAGCTCTCCGCAGGCAGGCTGGTCCCTAGGTTTGGTGAAGAAAACATCGTCCACACTTCTTCAGATCACAGAGACGCCTGAAAATGTGCTCTTAAAATACAGTTTCTCGAAGTAAAACCAGAAAAAAAGGTCCCACTGTGCAGCTAAGTGCAGCACGTCTTTTGCTCTACTCGGGACCTGTGCCCAAGCGTTACGTACGAAGCTAGGGAGGGCAGACTCGGCGATATGGGCGCTTGTTTGAAGCCTACAAGAAAGTGCAGCTGGCTGTGCATTCATAGAGCATGGCTGTTCTCTAAGGCAGTGCTTCGGGTGAATCAAGAGAATAAGAAGGCCTAGTTCCATGGGTTCGTTTCCTGGTACCAATGAACGGGATTTCTGGTTTCAAAAGCAGCCTGCTTCCAAGGCCAAGCGTCATGTTGCTACTGCTTCCAAGTAGCTCTGCAGCTTACGGACGGTTGTCTCATCCAAGGAGAAGAGGTCAAAGTCAAAGGTTGTGTTGGTAACGTTAAAATGCCCGGTTTCCTCAATGAGATTTACAATCTGTACAGAAAGGAGACAAGAAAGGTTGTATAGAGACCCCCATAAGGATTAAGGAGAGCAGAAAGGCCGGCAGATACGGAGCAACCCATCCCAGTCCTTTCCTCATCCCTTTAGAACAGCCTTCAGAGATGAGAACGTCTCCCAACGCGAAACAAATCCTCTCCCAAAGAGCAAACGAGCTCCCTCCCGCTGCGTACCCAACTCACTCACTCAGGAAAGCCACGTGGGCACATTTCTTTCCTTTTAAATTAGCCCAAGAGAGCCCAAGCCTTGGGACCGCTACCAGGGTGGCAGAGGAAAGGTGCCCAAACCACACCTCCTTATCTTTTCCAACAAGACATCGCATGCACATCTGACTTATTATTTTCTTTTTTCTACATATCTTTGCTTTCAAAGTGAACCAGAGCCTCTCCTGAAGGAGAGACAAGTGAAAGGCAAGGTCCAGCTGAGACCCTCGGCCACAGAGATTACCGGAGTACAACAGTTTGCCAGAAAAGCTGACAAAGATCTCTACCTGCTGTAGCACATTGCGCTCTCGTAGTGCCATTAGTCGCCTGTGAAGCTCCACTAATTCATCAGTGTAGGCCTGTAAAGGAGGCATGAACAGAAATAGTGACACAGGTGGCATGTTTGTACGACTGCCCAAGTCATTCTCCTACTGAGGACAGGAGGAATTTGAGGCCCTTTCAGTCATGTTCCTACTTCAAATCTTTCCCTACGGTTTTTACCGCCTCCTCCATCATTATCAAGTACCAGGAGACTAAAGACTTCACACAAATAGGGATGGTCTGAAGACCATCAGCAAGAACAGTTAATGACACCATAAAACAAACACCTGTGACCAGCTTCAAAGGAGCTGCCAGACCCTTTGAGCTTGGAGGACCTTCACCTTGGTGAACTTCAGCGTGAGTTCTTCACCAGGGAGTTGCACTAATAAACTGCTCATTGCCTGAGAACACCTGCATCAGTGACCAACATCCCTGAACAACGCTTTGGGGTCAGGCAAGGAAAAATTCTTTGGGTGCACTGTGTTCCCAGGTGGTTTTACCGACACCTCCATGGGGAATGCAGGAGCGTTTACAAGCTCAACATGCAAATTGTTTTTCTTTAAGGGTGGGGGTTTTTTTCTTACAGGAAGGGTCTGTTGGCACAGCGCTGCTCACAGGGGACAGATGCCTAACCCGAAGATCTGCCTCAGAGTTGTTCATGTCTGTATCAGCAAAACTAAACTCATTTAAGTTATTATACCAAGGAAAAAAAAAAAAAAAAACAACCAAGAAAAAACCCAACCTCCAACTTTTTCCCCCACCCCAAATGTGTGAAATACACCCCATCCTCAGCACAAAGCTTTTGCTCCCAAGCTGGAAGCAGCACTGGATGCTGGGAGAGCCAGTATCATTCATAAAACCTCTGCCAGTTGGAAAAGCCTAGATTATTTCAGGCACTCAAGGGGTGTCAAGGGTGTTCCCTTCTATTTATATTAAGTATCTAATAAAAGATACTATTACCTACAAACCTTGCCTCAGATAAGCCATCCCAGCTACAGTTAACAGTATTTAGTGGTCAAATACTTTGTACCCGAGTCTCCTGCTTGCTACAAGTATCCCAAAAATCACACTTAGACCTAACATCAAGTGCTGTGTTCTCCTGCTGATAAAGTATTCGTGCACACAGGGGAGAGGTACAGACTCTTATTACTGCAAGGACCTCAAAGAAAAGTGTTCAGCTCCCATTTGATTGATTTCTTCATGGAAAAAAAAAAAATCCCAGTGGGAGAACTTTCAGGACAACTTGGGGTTTAACTACTTGCTGGCAAATTAGCTGTGCTTTGGGAACGCATACACGGCTCTGCTTTCCTTGGAGGTAAGAAAGGAGGGGATTTCATTGAATAAACAGAGGTTTCAATTAAACTAGCAAAGCAGAGCACCAAACAATCTTGAATTTGTAAGATCAAAGGCAGATTGAGGATTGCCTTTTAATGCAGAGGCACTCACCACTGCAGCTGTGGCCAGACCAGTGGTTCAGACAAAGGGCAAGCAAATAAAACTATTTTAACATTTTGCCTATGAAAACAACCTGGGGGATCCATCTCTTGAATATCCAGAGTTTCTGCAGTGTCACTCTCCAAAATCCTTCCCTTTCAACATCTCTTTTTCATTATACTCAAGCTTTTAACCTGCTGACACGGAGCAAAGCGAACAGGGCTGGGCTGATTCCACCTGTTTTCTACTCAAGAACCACTAGTGAGCATCCCACTGTGACATGTAAACTCTCAAACAAACCTTGTCATATGTTCCCTTCTTCAGGATCTTCTCCGGCTTGTTACAAGACTCTGGGCTTTTTCTTCCAGATGCCTGAGGACAAAAGAAATCAACGTTAGGGAGTGAAATTAGTTCAGATGAAAACAGTGGTTTGATGGCTTAGGTGCACAGCACTGAGCAGAGAGAAATTACCCCTCTGATGAAGAGAGCGAAGGAGGGACAATTTGGAGTCAGAATTAACTCCGTGGACTGAACACAATGCAGGAAGCAAAGGGTATGTGGGCATGTAGGATGCAAATACCTTGTTATTTGCCGGGGGCAGTTTCTGGCCAGGAGGTGGCTCTCGGCTTGGCAGGCAGGAATCTGCACTGTTATCGCTGTCGCTGTCACTAAGGCTCAGTCTGAAAACCAAGCAGCAGAGAATTAGCATCACCAGGCAAATGGGAACCTCGTTTCGCTGTCAGGTGAACCCCACAGAGTTCAGGGAATTTTTCTTTTTCTTTTTTTTTTTTTTTTTACAGACTGCTAAATTGTCTGGGAGAAACGGTCAGTCTCCAATTTCCAAGAATCCCTTTCTTTTTTTGGTTTGGTTTTTTTTTTTTTCCAGCTGACATCACTTTTGCCATCTTCCATTCCCTGGGCAGGCAGAGCAGGGAGTTTCAGTTTGCACACTGCAGCCAGCAGTTCCACTCTTTTGTCTATAAGTCTCTTTAGAACTGAAAAAAAACCCCCCAAAACCCACCCAGTTTTCACAAACAGCAATTGTTCATTTTGAGGATTCATTCCAAGATCACCAAGAACCTGCATGTTTCCAACACCTCCACTGAAAAAGCAGGCAAAAGAAAAAATGCACCTAGTGCTTGTGACCTTTGAGATTTCCTATTTATTCTCACTCTACTTATTGTCCTACAGGTGCAGGATACCTGCTGTAATACTGTTGATGGACTTCAAAACCTGTTTATACCTTTAGGGGATAGATAATAAAAAAAGAAATATCCTTCAAAGTCTTTTCATTCCTGTGCAGTTGACAGTGTCAGAGTGCAACAACAGATCTGATTTTATTTTATCCTGTTAGTTTTTGGTGAACACAAGAATCATTAGAAATTTGCAGCTGCTATCTGGGCCAAGGGTTTGGTTTCAAATATTCAGCCTGAGACTCCAGTTTTCGGCTACAACAGCGTTTCCTGAGGGAAGAAGGATGAAATTCAACTATTTCCATTGATTAAAGCAGGAAACAGCTGTTAACCAAGTCCCATAGGAGTCAAGTAACCAACTGTCAGCACACACTATCGGCAGAGACTCAGACTTCTCAGTTGGGTATCAGTCATAGGCAGTGAGAAGAGCACCCACGCTGACAGCCTCCACAGCACTTCTCTAATCTCCGCAGATCAAAGGTGTCACACACCATTCAGCTCAGCAGAGATCTGAAGACGACAATTAGGTGACTGTTTTAAGGGGCTCACTCACCAACACCTGCAAGTGCAAACACACCACTTCCCAGTGGCTTCCTCTCTTTGAGCTCTGGTGATCTCTCCTCATCCAATTCTGTTCTCACCCTGTTGTTTTCATGGACTCTGTGTCCCAGCCCCGTGCCAAGTACCCCACACATCTGCCCTTTCTCTTCTTCTTTCACACTTTCCTCCTCCTCCTCTCCCCCTCCCCCATCATTTTGATTCCTCCCTCCAAAAAGGAGGGCACACAAAACCACCAAACATGGAGCACAAAAAGACAACAAACATCTTTCTTCCTGATTTGTTACCACCTGGAATCCCGGCTGACAGGGTTTGCTTTGACTGCTGCCTCTTCTCCAGAGGAGCTGTCATCATCGTCTGACTCCTCCGACTGCAGATCCTCCACCATGGAGCGCAGAGGGCCTGGGATGAGAGGGGAGAAAGGAATTCAACGCAAGGACACGTGCAACAGAACTCCACCTGAGCTCTCTGATCTACACTGGATTAGTTATTATTAAGATATATCAAGATTTCACAATAAGGTGTCGCTGGTAGTTTCATTTTGCACAAAGATGCTGCTAAAAAGACACTGTGTTTCAGTCTCAGAACTAAAGCAGAGTTGACAAACTTCACAGCTGCCGCAAAGGCACCCAGATCCTCCCACCCTCTTTCAAAATGAAAGCAAAAGGACACATATTTCATGTGTTTGGGGACTACTTTAAATGTCAAGAGACAGCGTTTGTAGCATCAGGGCACTTGCTGAGGTTAGACCATTTACTATTGCCACAGTTTATCTCTTTGGATCATCAGTGGAGGAATCTGAAACAGAAGCTGTGCCATGTACTGGCAAAGTGATGAATGTCACATCTATGATTTTTAATAAAGCGTAGCTGAGATTGGAGCAGAAATGCTCTGGTTACACTATAGATCATGCAGCAGCAAACACATTTATGAACTGAGGCAGAAACCAAAGCCAACAGGGAAAGCCCCAAGTCCAAAGAGGTGCTGTACCCATAAATTAACTGCCAAAACGAGAAAAACACTTGTTTCATGATTACACTCTGCTCTTGCTGAAGCGTCACAGCTTCAATGTATGGCTGCATGTAAGAAACCACAGCAGCTTTAAGTCTATGAAGTGCTGGGAAAAGAGATCCAATTCTCACGAGCCTTTTAAGGTCACGCACGGACAATTTTAACACCTTTTATTTTTTGCAACACACCTTGACTGTGGTTCTGTGATGGCTCAAAATCGGAGTCGGAGCTGGAGTCGGAGCTGGAGCTGGAGTTGGAAGGGCTGGACTGGACAGACTTAACCCCCCATAAAAGGGGAAAAAAAAAATAAAAAAGAAAAAGAATCTTAACCTTTCTCATCTGGAAAAGCAGCACAGAGCACAAAGCACCAGTGAGACAGAAGCATTTGAGCACTCTCCAACATCATAGGTCGCTGAATGCAGTTCTCAGGATTACAGAATATATACGAAATGGAAGGGAAATAAAAACAACAGTTACGAAAACTTTGCTGCACCGAAGTTCAGCGTTCCCAGGCAGCGGCAGCAGCTGCCAACAAAACCCCAAAATTGCCTCAAGTGATGAAAACCAGCATCTGAAAACTGTCAAAAGTGAAAAAAGCCCCTCACTTGGAAATGTGAAAGATGACTAGCACGCAACTTGGCACAATTAGCAAAGCCCTCTTAAAAAGTGGATTTATTGTAATCCACCACCATTCCCTCCAAACACTTTGTTCTGATCATTACACCAGGAAAGGCCGCCTATCCCAAGTAGCTCACTTGACTCCAAAATTAATTCTAATTTACTACTATACCCCCAAAACAGTAGCTTCTGCACCCATTTGAGTGACCCACTGCTTTGAGTTCCCAGTTTATGGTGAAAACCTAACAGGAACCAGCTAAACTCTTGTGAAACCAACACCGCTCGCCGTCAGGATCCAGCAGAAATGCCAGGAGCACCCAGCGCAGCAGGAGTGGGTAAGAAAGGAAGCACGAAGCACCGCTGGTAACAGCATCCAGAAACACAATTTGAAGGCTGTGTGTGTTTTTAGCACAAACCCAGACACTGCACGACAATCACACGCTTCAGCTTAAAGGACCACGAGGTGGCAGCGAAGGCTAAATCAACTGTTTCACCCCCAGTAGAAGCGGTGGCTGGTACAAAAATCTTCAAGGGTTTTTTGTTACCAAGATCTACTTCCAAGATTCTCAATCATAGTATCATCTTCCTTTTTTTTTTTTTTTTAAAAAAAGGTAATTAGCTGGAAATTTATCATTTCAATTTCATTGCCCCATTCCCAAATTCCAAAGACTCCACCTATTATTTCCACTACCAAATCCTGATGCTTAAAAAATCCCACATCCCCATTACTCAATAAATTTTATTATGGAAGTGCTAATACTATAAGAACATTGTAAACAGGTAGAAAACGGCACATCAGCAGCTTTGGGCATTAATAAATGAAAGCAGTAGCAGGACTTTCATCCCAATGCCACTCTTCCCTATAATTTATTACCCAACTATTGTTAGAGTTTCATTTATTCAACTGTAAGAAGGCGGGGAAAAAATGTTAAAAAGGGTTATTACAGCCCTTGTAAATTATTCAGCAGCATGGGAGAATAATTTAACAATGCCAATATCTGATGTATTGGCACATTGCAGCAGCCCTGGTTTTGTTTTCTCTTTTAAAGAGAAATTACAACACGAAAGGTAGTATTTTCAAGACAAGGGAGCCCAGCTCTTCTGCCTTACCCTCACACTCGATCCCAACATCTTTCCTTTCTGATAATTTAGCAGGTGTTCTCCTAAAATGACTTATTGGGACGCAAGAAGCAGAAGTTGGAAGTTGTACAGACCCTCTTCTCTCCTTTTGCCATTAACCCTATCAGCTAGTTTGGGAGGCACCCAGCTGGACAGGCTCTGCGTGCTGGGGCTGCAGTTACTGTCACCGCTATACGACAAAAGCACAGGCCAACAATGGGGAAAAAAAAAGCAATCCTGCCCTCACATCTCAGCCTCTCTCTTTTGTCAGCACCAGCGTTTAAGCAGCCAAGCATGAGGCCAGTTCAGGGAACTGGACTTGATTGGGGAAGGGGAAAAAAAATAGAAAAGAGAAAGGACAAGTAACTTTCAGCAGGGGTTGAAATGGAAGGAGAAACTGCTCCGGCCCATTGCAAAGTCACACGAGCTCTCGTGCCAGCAGCACAAATGAGAGCAAGGCTGTTCCTTTCAACAGCAGCCTACAAAGATGTCAACTCAAAGCAATCGTGGAGTCGCAGCCTCAGAGCACGTTGCACAATACGTTGGCTGCAGCAGCAAAGCTGATTTAAGAGTTTCCGGGCCCCGGTCCACCTCCAGCTGCTCATTCGCTTTAGTGATGTGGCTTACCACACAGATCCACAGCCAGCTGTACCAGTACAAACGATGGAGTAGCAAACAGCAGGGCTGGGAGCAAAAAGAAACCCCCCAAGGGTGGCAAAGGAACTCAGTCTTCTCTGCTGATGCCAATGCATTATGCAGTTCTACCCTTCAGCTTCAAGTTCCACAGAAACCTAAGCTGATGCGACTGGCAGCTGCCACGGTGCCCCCCTCCTCCATCACAGGGAGTATTCCTGCCCTGCTCCTGGGCTAACACTCAAATACCTCTGTCGAGCATCCAACAGCCGCAAGAGCTGGTGCAAGAGAGGACACAGAAGCACAGAAAGCTCGGTGGGGGCAGGACAGGACGGCAGCAGACACTGTGGAACCACAACCAGAGTTTGCGGTTTCAGGGACCAGTCTAACCAGCACTATCGGCTTACAGCTGCCTGGCGAGTCCCGAGGGGATGGATGTCACCTAAGAAATAGGAGACACTCGGGACTGTCACAGAGCTCAGCAGGGTACAGGGCTCACAGTGAGGGCCGTGTCCCTGGTACAGAACTGAGGGGCTCGCTGCACACTGCAACAATTCAGGTAACGAGGCTAGAAGCAGAGAGGAGCTGCTTCTTCCTAACGCACCAGCTCCGCGCTTCATCGACCTGGAAAAGATCTTTGCAAAGTAACTTGAATTAACACTTCCTCAATCAAATCTGTAAAAAAAAAAAAAAAAAAGAAGATAAAATAATAATAAATTAAGAAAATCCTCTCTGAAATAAACACATCACTACTTACTGTACCATGGTGCTGATTAAATCATAGTGCGGCTCGTCCCTAGGAGATTTATTCTAGTAAAACAAATCTTTCTGAAAGCGGTCAGTAGGAAGGAGTTCAAAAATTCATGTAATATCCTGTGAATCCTACTAGAAGATATATGGCTTCTTTGTAGCAAATACAAAATATACACCCGAAAAGTAGTGACAATTTAAGTTGTGTCTTTCCCCTCCTACTGGTTTTTTTTTTTTTTCTTCTTCTTGCCTTCTTTTGGAAAACAACACGTAAAAGACAGAGGATGAGGAATGTTCTTAGTTGTAAAAAGCAAAAAAAAAAATAAATACTTAGATAGCTTTTAAAAATAGTAGTAGAGAAACATAATTTGTTTTATATTTTACAACAACTTATTTGGGTTTGGTGGCCTGTGGTTGTATTTTGAGCTCTAGGCAAAGCACATTTCTTACAGGCCATGGCAGGCATAGAGGGGTTTATTTACATTTTAATACCCTTTTTTTTTTTTTCCAAAGCAAAACTGAAATGATTTCCTCCCCTTCAGAATTAAGATCACTTTCAAACCATTACGTTGCCATAAGCAGGTAGAAAGCCTGTCTACTCCTACTGTACCCTTGCTCTATAAAAGTCACTGCGAGGAAGGAACGAGAGACTGTAACCTTAAATTCTGACTTTCAGGTCACTCTGCCCACAGATAAATGTAATCAGAACTGCCTGTCTGGAACAGGAGGAGAACCAGGTAGCAGAAAGGATTAATACTCATGAGATTTTTCAAAGAAGAGCTTGATTTGAGACACAGCCCAGCCTAAGCATTTGCCAGTCGGGTTCTCTATCTTATCCAAGGGAATATTTTTCAATGTCTTTTTCACGCAGGGATTTAAGCAGCACACTTCAAAATTCTGGTAAAGGCCAAATCCCTACTCACCTCTGACTTGAAAGAAGTTTCATCCTCTGAATTTGACTCCTCCATTTCCACAGGCTTTTTGATCTCCTTGGCCTCACTTTCAGATTTTACCTTTTCCACTTTGGCATTCATCTTCTCCTTGGTTTGTTTCTTCTCTGGGTACGAGGAAGACGAGGTTCTGGGAGATGTCCCTAGGATATTCTTTACCCCTTTGGAGCTACTCTTTTTTTGTTTTTTGGCACTAGGCTTTGGTGACTCCACATTGGAGGGCCTCTTGCTGGAAGACTTCAACTCCGGCTGCGGCCCACCCTTTGGAGAAGTGTTCTCCAATTTGGTCTCCTTCACGGCCAGTTTTGGTTCCTTGAAAGCAGCTTTTGGAGGTGCCTTCTCCTCCTTAGGCAGTTTGTTCTCAGTTGGTTTTCTGGAGGAATCCTTCAAAGGCTTGGTTTGTTCTCTTTCAAGGTCTTTGGAGGAGTTTTTACTCTCAGAGTCTTTTCTCGGCCTCTCTCTGTGCTCCTTGGTGACTTTGTGTGGCTTAGATGCCTTACTGCTTTCCTTGTTTGCATCCTAAAATTCAGCAACAGAAACATTCAGGTATGAAACTGAATTATAAAGCACATTCTCATCATTCACATCACAGCCTTTGTTTCATGTAGACATCCCACCCCCACACACCTTGAACTTATCTACCTCTGAGGCAGACACCTAGATTTCCCTGGAGTGGTGGACAGAAACTGTCAGTAGCCACTCAAAGCCACTCTGAGTTAGGACAGAATGAAACACGTTTCACTAATGCCTGTTCCTTTCCATGCTCTATAAAAGGAGGGCTAAAACACAGGTGCTTTTATTCCGATTTAATCTGTAGAGTCAACATCTGAAGGCAGGTAAGAGGAAACTCCCTTAAGCTGTTACACAGAGTTATGCTTCACACCATGTTTTAGGGGGAAGGAAAAAAAAACCCCAGCACCTAAAGAGATAATTTTTTTAAGGTTAAATCACATCCATGGCAAACACAAGTTATGTTGGCAGCCTAGTCCCCAACTCACTCATCAACCTCACTATAACGTGACAAAACATCCCCACAACCATAAGAGAGCCAAAATCACTGACACCAGCAGGAATTTTATCACCTTTAATAAGCACTTCAAGCCACCAACCATTAAGGCCCCTGCCTATGCTAAGGGTCAGGCACACAGGAAGGCAAAGGAGCACTTCCCTTGCAAATTCTGTGTGAGCTCAAAACACTTCTAGAAGGGGGTCTTGTGGGGAAACCCTGGTGTGTGAACGGAACACACCCGCACCTCTGAGGGCAGCCTGGAAGAACAGGAGCACGTTATCATCTTCTCTTGGTTTTTTTCTAACGCTTAATTCCTGACCAAAATCAAATCAGCCACAAACAGATAACTCATCTTTATTCTGTTTCATAACATCAACATCACAAGACGTGACTGAGGTGCCAGAAGCGATTTAGAGAGCCCTGGACAAAACGGATATCGGAACTGAATTACACCACAGAATGAATTGCTGTTAATATTTGTGAGCGTTCAGGCTGATAAAGCTTCAAAACACACTGCCTGTGGATTGCTTTTCCTGTGCAGAATTCCACAGGGATAGATTCATCACACAACTGAACAGGAAAACTCGAGAACTGAGAACCAGAAAGTCTCCAGAACTAGATGCTGCTGGATGCAAGCATCAAATCATGAAATCAGCAGCTTATTTGATGTGCTGGGTCTTGTACCAGAAGTAGAGCAGTTCTGAGTAGTTCTAATGACCAAGGAAGTGCTGACTCCCTATTCAGCCTTGCTGCAAAGAGATGCAAGGACTCCAAGTACAGCTTTACACAACACACATCTAAAGATCCACGTAATTCATCCTCAGTATCAAGGATACAAGTCAGAACAATCAGAGAGACTTCATTCAACTTTTATCTGGGACAGCAGATCAGGAGGTAGATACAGTTCATGAAAAAAAATGCCAGTCTCGGACACTTAAATTTCTTTCCAAAATTTTGCTGTAGAGAAGTCTGGCAAATCATAAAAAGACCTCCTAAATTATGGTAAGTTCCAGACCATTAGCTAGCAAACTACAGAGTACAAGGAAGGCGCTTTCAGAATCAGAAGTTGCCAAAACCAGCTGCTAAAGAGGCTCTTAGCAGCAAGTCCTGAAAGACTTCTTCACCCCCGGGTGCCACAAAAGCCTGTTTCGCTGACCTTTGACCCATGGGATGGTTTGGTCTTCTTGGGATCGGAGAAGGCAGAGAGCGGTATGGTGGGTAACATTGGATAATCAGGACTTGGCCTTGAAACAGTTTCTGCTCCTTCCGGCATTACCATCACCTAGTAATAAAGAGGAGAAAAATTATTTATGAGTAAAGTCATATGGGCTATTAACACATGATTATGTTAAGTCACTTGCTCAATTTACACACTTATTTATTTCTGGATGTTTTTTTCCCCTGCTTAAAGGCCATAAAAAGATATTGTGTAGGTAATGCTCGGTTTCAAGGCAACTCCTCAAATACAGAACAATAAAAACACACCCACAAAAAAACAAATGAAAGGCAACATGCAATATCAAGTATCTTTCCCAAAGGGGGCTCCAATATTCCAAGCACAAGCAGGCAATAAAGCTCTGGACAAGAACTGTGTGTTCTGCTGCAAAATGCTTTTATCCTGTAAACGGGGATCAAAGCGAGTCTGGAAGGAATGAGCAAGACTTCATCAATTTGGGAGAAGCTGAATTCACTCATTCAGGAAAACAACAAAAAACCCAACAGAGCAGGCCTTGGGTCTCTCCCTTAAGATGTTAACACCAAGCACTAAGCTCCATGAAACACTTTCCCTCTTACCTCCCCTGTTCAAAATTTCCACTAGATGAATGACATCAAAAGTGGTTCCCAGAGGAAATCCCTCAATGCATAAGGAATACAACACTGTACAGTGAAAATCCTAGAAAGCCAATGATGTTCTAGCCATCCTGTGTCAGAAAGAAGCTCTCTCCTCTCTGTGCCCAATAAGGAAAAGCACTGGGGCACTGAGGAAGATTTGGACACATCAGCTTGGAATAATTTTCCACTCTTGAGACTTATTATTGACAAACTTACCTGTAGCTTTTTTACTTTTTTAATTTTTCAAGCTAGAAACATGTTTTTTCAGAAGCAAATTTTGCCAGCAATTAAGAACAGTCTTGAATAAAGTCCTTGAACAGATTATAATTCTACATTGCAATATATGGAGGTGTCTCAGAAAAGAGTCTTGACTTTCTCTGCCTGGTTAAGAGCTTCATGCACTTTGTGGCTTGCACTGATTTGCCAGGATCCTGCCGTTATCATTTCTTTAGTCTGTCGCTGCATGTTACTCTCCCACAAGGAAGAGTTCATCCACTGAAGCAACCCATATCCCCATATCTTATTTCTTCCTGTTTTTTTTCCTGCCGTGTCCATCTTCACTCTAAATCCTAGCACTCTTCCTTAATTTTTTATTATCTAAGCCACAAGCAGCTGATCTCTGGTTTAGAAGACATTTATTGACCAGGAAGCGCTAAGTATTAAGCTTTAACCCGGTAAGAATAATAAGGAATAGACTGGAAGCCTCTTCCTTTTCACAAGCTTTTCTGTACAGATACAGCTCACGACACTTGGAAGGTCATGGATAACTCCAACTCCCCGATGGGCAGCACAGAGCATCCACACAAGATCTCCATTTCCGGAGAGGCTTTTAGAGCTTTGATATTAATGGTCACATTTAAATTGAAAATGAAGGACCACCAATCACACAAGCAATGGTTTAGTTCTGCTTCAAGTGCTGCAGTCATAGAACCAGGAGTTAAAAATTGGCTGGGTCATCCTTTAGACAAAGGTGGCAAACTGCAGGCTGCTGAGCTGCAGCTAAAAAGAAAGCCCAGAGCAAGAAAAAAAGAGAGAGATGACCCCACATTTTGGTGATCTCTTCAGATCTCCAACCACTTTGGCACTTACCCCTCCAGCCTTGATGAGTTTGCGTCTGAATTCCTTGGTGGGGTTGTTGAAAGTCAGTTTCTCACAACGAAGGTGGTTCACAGGTGGATTTCCCTCCAAATTTAAGAACAGGTCATACGTGAAACAAACCTTTTTCGGCTCCTCCTAAAAACGAGAAAGACTTTGGGAAAATGGACGAAGTTTGGCAGACACACTAAGGCAGAGGATTCAAAAAGTTCCTCCTGAAAAGCCCAAATAAACCACTGAGTAAGTGTTGCATTTGTAGAGGTTTTCATCATGAGGTCAGAGAGCTAGGAAATAAACTATTTGTGCCCCAAAGTGCCTGAAGTTAACATACTGTTCATCAGAAACTCAGGCGTGGCTTTTCACTGCAATAGAAAAGCACGGACAAGGATTCTGACTCTCAATTGTCCATCTAAAGTCGCTCAAGTCATGGCAGGGAAGCAGATTCACAAGCTTTATCCACTATTCTCTTCTCACTGAAATTCAGATCCTATCTCCTTTGGGCAGCAACTGAACTGTAAGTACCAATATTAAGAAAAGCATAATCCTTTATTTAGAGAAGGAACAACTTCTGAACGGTCAGGATCTCTGCGGGCACTGAGAAAAGATTAAACGCAATGGTAAAAGGCTGACTCGGTTTGTAAAACCCTTTTCAATATGCAGGGGCTGAATGGGAAGATATCCCAGGCTTTTGAACTTTCCAAGGGTACTTTCACTGAAGAAATCCCGAGTTTGTATGCAAAGTTGGGGATCATCTGCGCCTCACTGGTTTTGTTCCACCTGCTGTAGAAGGACAGCAAACACTCCGCGTTTGCAGTACAGGAGAGATCTCTTCCTTTTTTTCCACCCCCTCCTGAAATATTGCCTACTGCTTTGTGTATTACTAATATTGATATGAAATTTCCTGGTATTCTCTCAGTACTCTGCATTTCAAGAGGAAAACTCAAAATGGGGCAAGAGAGACTCTCCCTACAAACCACACGGAGCCCTTACAGTACGTTCAGTATTTACATGAATGCATCCCACATGCCTCATTCAAATGTGCAACCCCAAGCAGCTGCACAGCAGTCTTTTCCACAATTCATATCCAGCAGCTTGATTTCCTGGTGCAGTCGCATTGTTGTAGGGGAACAGACGCCGCAGGCTTCCAGCCCAAGCCATTAGATTTGCTGAAAATAGGTTGAAGCGTCAAACAACTTCAGACCACCCTGATTCCCGCTGCGTGCTTGGCACTGATGTCGCCAAAGAAGCCATTTCTTGTACCAACTACACCTCCAATAATAAAAAGTGTGGTAACCACACCTGATTGACATCAAAATCAGTGCCCTGAGCCCACCTGGGAGTCAGGGCCTCGGATCCTAACAGCCCAAGGAGGGGAAGGCAGACTCAATACAGTAGAACTGTCTCCCATTAACAAGCGAGAACACGCTGCCCACACGAGGGGCTGCAGACCCTCTTTTGGAAATGTCCTGGAGAAACACACACACTTGAAAGGGTTCGACGTCAACTAGAACACATGAATAGGAAGAAAAAGGAAAATACTCACCAAACACACTGCCTTGTCATTTTCCTCCTCTCTACCACCATTCTCATTAACCGAATCATTAGTGAGCTCTGCATGTGTGTGCTTACACTGGAGTTCAAACGGCAGCTACAGAGGGTCCCTCAAAGTCTAATCAACTTAAACGAAGGATGAATAGAAACAAAACGTGGCCTAAAAACGGTTTCTAAATGCTTTTCCTAGTTTATGACATTGCATAAATTGATTTTGGATATATTAGCAAAAGCAGGCTTTAGTTAAAAGCTGTTACGCCGTCACACTTCAGAGCAGATGGGCAGCAGAATCTCTTCTCTTTTATCTTAGTATCCCGTTTTTTATATAGACCCAAAAGCATCAGAGAATCTCCCAAATAATTACCGTCCCCCAGTTGACGAGCTTCCACTTTTTGTAAAATTAAGCCAGTTTTTCAATATGACTTTTCTCCAACTCAGAGATTACAACTGCCCTGGGAACCGAGTCTTAGCCATGATCATTATCCTTTGTACCCTCTCAGGCCATCAGAAGCCCCCCCACCTAAGCGAATAGTTAGGTTTACAGCACTCCTAAAAGAACGAGTACAAAAGTCTCCAAGCAAAAAAAAGCTGCAAATAAACATTCTTTCCTTTACTGCCTTCACCAACAGCTAACGATTACAGCTCAAGACACTCCAAAGCTTAACCCAACCGGTCCTCCCTAAAAGGTTCTTTCCTCCAAACAACCAATGTGAAGGACCAAAAAGAAGTAATGAAGAAAGGAACTAAGGAAAATCTCCCACGATTGACCTGGGCCTACACACCCTCTAACTTTAAATGGAAAACCACACCGAATCCACAGAGCCACACTTCAAAGCCTTTCTAAATAACATCTTGGGATCTACACATCCTGCTGCTTGGAGCTGCAGTAAAGGGCAGGTATTTTTTCACCCCACAAACTTAGGCCTAGGCTGTCTCTTTTCACACTGCAACACCCCTTCCCACGGACAGGCCACGCCTTCAACCCTTGATGGCAACAAGTGAAACTGAAAAGGGGACAGACTTACTTTGCGTGGGTATTTTGTTGCTCTCTGAGACCACAAGCTATTTTAAAAGGGCCTCACTTCCAAGAAAGGCTTTAAAAGGACACGTCACGTCCACTTCTGGCTGGTAAATGTTGTGGTTATTCACAATTAAAATTCAAGGGTCAGTTTGGACCCCAAGCAGTTACGCTGGTATGAGATCTCTAAGCAAGCCACCTCAGAACCTCAGTTTATACCTGCCCCTCAAATCTTAGTAGATGCCAGGGAAGTAAAGGAGGAGTATGTACCACGAAGCTTGGGCCGAGCTTCACTCGGAGCCGCTGTAGATGTCCCTCCATCCAGTGACTCCTGCTACTCCACCTCCCATCTCCAAAGCTGAGTATGTTACGCTTAATTTTTCCAGTTTTCCACTTTCCTGTCTGGCACTGCTCTCTTATGGAGTTGCATTACATTTCTTCTGAGTCCTGAAGTAATGGGTTAAAGTTCTTCTGGCACTTTTCATAAGAGGAGGAATTTTTTTTTTCCTCCCAAAGTCTTTTGTTAAAATTTCCTTGTCCTGGTTTTAAGGCAGGGTGTGCCCTGTGCCACTTAAACACAAATCAAAAGAATTTCCCTGGTAGCGTGCACACAGAGCTCATAAATCACTTTTAGAAAGCCGTAAAACAAAATTATCTACAAAAAATCTAGCGCGCCAAGGAAGCGGGCTCATGGTTATTCAATAACTATAACATCTAACACTGCTTCCCTTTTGCCATAGAGCCATTTATCCGTAACCGGTTCAGAACCCCTGTATAAATGAACCCCCCTTCTCCAGGCTCGTACAACCCGTTTGACTACTCTCCTGCCCCGCTTCCAGACAGGACATTGAGAAGTGAATAGCTCAATATTCTTTTTTTTTGAGGCAAGTAGCCTTATGTTACACTCTGTTAACAAGTCCCTTATCTTTTTTAAGACTCTACAGGGTTAAGTAACAGCGAGCAGCACTTTGGAACCCTTCCCCATCTGAAACCTATTATTTTTTTAAAGAAAAAAATAAAAATTAGGAAAATATACTCGCTGCTCAAAGACAAGCATTTAATACTAGCTCTTAGGAATACCAGATACGGCGCTGGCGTGGCTAGTAAAGCTGCTGTTTGACCAGGCTTCCTTGGCAGGCACTGCAGTCTATTCAGCATATGGAGGTGCCCATCAATGTGCCACACTGAATGGCTACTGAAACGCACACAGCCCAGGTGTTTTGGCCAGAAAAAGAGTCTGCTCAGACAGAAGAATGGGTAAACTGATAATACTTCTTAATTTATGGAAGAAAAAGGTAAAAAATAAAATTCATCACTCAGCAGCAGCATAAAAGAAAGTGCCGCAGGCTCGGTAAGAGGATACAGAACAGGTAAAAAAACAAATGAGCAACAAATGCTTCCACCTAAAGGCAAGACAAAATGACAAAATTTAGTCCTCCTTCCACAACTTCAGAGCGAATAAATACTAACTCTCCTCCTTTCCCGAAACCTGTGCAGACCCTGCCCCAACACCACAGCAATTTGTTAGGTAAAAATCAAACGGCTGACACAAAGGCAGGCTCTTCAGCAGCCTTCCTTAGGAGTATTTCACAAGCTGATACCTTCTTTATGGCACAGTCCTGACACGTAGCTGCAGCTGACCTCCCGTTTCACCTACCCTGCCATATGTGCAACCGCGTACAACGCCTCTGCCGAGTTCCTGCTTTGAAACACAAAGAGTTTTTCCCTTCTCCAGTGTTTTTCGAGGTATTTTATACATCAGGCCTATAAATACTGCAGGAGGGGTAATATATGCATGGTTTTATTTTGAATCCAGCTGGAAAAAAAGAAAAAAATCAAACAGATTTCTCTGCTTTCTTTGCTTATCTCCCTTTTTCACTAATAGAAAAAGCTGAAGTTACATGTATCCATTATGTAAATACTGGAAGCCTTTTATCTCTAGCACCGGAATTGGGAGGTAGTATCTTTAAAGAGATTTTAATGCAACATCTTATCCATGTTGCATTAATATCATCTGCCTTATATCAGAATAGCATAGAAGTATACTAGACCTTTAGCTTTTTTTTTTTCTGGGGGGAGACTGATCTAATTTGATTAGGATGCAAAAAACATAACAGGGATGAATACCAAAATCATACCTCCAGATTACAACATATGCCACTGTAAGAGATGTATTTGGGGACAACAATGAGGCCAGGAGAAAAGCCTCAAGACTGTTCAAATTGCGTGGGGGAGAGGGAAAGGGAAGAACAGTAGAAAAACAGCAACACATTTATTGTACCCAGTTTGTATTGATTCAAGCACCAGAAGCCACTAACAGCAGCCCTGGTTACAGGAAGGAACACAAAGGATTTTAAAAACAAAAATAGCATACTAACATTTTCAGTCCAACAAGCCCAAATGATCCACTATCATTAGTCAACTGCGCTTTCAAAAGCTTTATCATTCAACCCGCTGAGACCCTGCCATGTGTTTTTCAGGTTCAGTTACAGAGGCAAGGGCTCCAGCAGGCCACCAATAATACCAGGGGGGACTGCAAGTCCCACGGCCTGTGTAGACTCTCAAGAAAGCTCAGCTATACAAACTGCCCAGGTTCACAGCAATATTCACCGTATGGATTCTGTAATTCAAATGACAAGGCCGAGAAAGCACAAAGCATCTATTTATTGAGAAGCCAAATTACAGCACAGGAAGGACAAACACGAGCCAAAGGGGCATAACTCCCCCTGCACAGGATAAGAACAGGCTCTTGCACCTTTTCTAATCCTCTGCTGACACTTCCCTGTCTGACAGAAAGGCACCAAAAGCCTCAGTGGGGCCAAGAGCACCGAGTCTCCTACTCCAGACAACAAGAGCAGTCCAACACAAAGAGTTAACAGGCAGGTTTATGCAAACTTGCCTAAAAAAAAAAAATAATAAATCCCTGATGCAGTTCATTAAAAACATTCTTAAGTCGTTCCTAGTAAAACTGTTCCTTAGCAGTGAACAGGCCCGTGTTTCTTTAGCCAAAGCAAAGAGTACACTGGCTCTGACAACCACTATTTATCATCCCAGTAACAAATTAGAGCAGGGAAAGGAAATGGCTAAGGAAAGAGGCTTAAACTGTGGAAAAAAAATAAATAAATGGCAGCCAACCATGGCAAAAGATCAGCCTCCACAGATTAGCTCACTCCCTCTTTAAATCCCTTTTCTTCTCACCTTCACAAAGCTAAACATGCATCGATAAACAAATCCCAAAGCCTTTGCAACTCTTGTTTCAACTGAGAGGACACACATCAACAGAAACGTGCTAGAATGTGGGGAGCATATGGCCAGAAAGGGCCACCCGACTCCTCCTGCCCAGCCACCTACAGCACAGAGTTCTCTTCCCCACTCCCAGAATCAATCCCTAACCCCTCTACTTGAAAAAGAGTTATTCAAGGCTGAGCCCCAAATGCTGCAATCAATTCAGGCAAATTCAAAACAATATACGCTCCACGCACAACAGCTGATCCCCACCAGTGTCAACAGGTTTAGGGAGATCTGAGTGAACATATGGTCTCAAAGTAGTAAAGACTTATTTATTTGGTGCTTTAATGTCACGTTCTTTAATCAGGAGAAAACGGGCTGCATTCTAAGCCTTTACTATTCCTCCTCCTCTTTCAAATCTTTTCAATTTCTACTCGATACCAGCTTTTGCTTGTATTTCCTCTTTGCATTTCTATCTCTGCAGAAGCGTTCAGCTCTCACATTCCCTTCGACTCCGTTTACTGAAAATAATCATAGCTCTTCCTATTTCGAGGTGGCATTATCCCCGGGCAAGCAGTGGTCAAGAGGAGCCAAATTCTTCAAATCAGGCACCTTCTAAGCTCCCAACGATCATAAGTACCACGCTTAACTTCCAAACATGCGGAGAATACAGTGTTTGCTGACATAAGGATGGAAAAAAATGACTTTTAAGTAACAAAAAAGACATTTCATACAGCTTCAGTGTAACTCGTGTATTTCAAGTTCACGCTTGAACCTGGGAACGCGTCTCTGTTCACCTGACGTGCTGGAAGATGGAAGCTACCAGGCTTTCCCTCAACCATCACTCGCCCCAGTTTAATAATGCAAAGTGCTGTCTGAAGCTCCTTAATTAGTCCATTCAACCAGCTTAGAAGCGGAAAAGAACTTCTCCATAATGCATAAATCTACAAAACAGGGCAAAGATGAGCATTTTGAAGATTCGTAGTTTTGAGAGCAAGTCTACAAATAAACTTACTCTCCTATTTATTTTTCATGTTTCTGAAGCCCTCAACGCCAAAACCACACTACCTTCTCCTGAATGAACTGCTACTTCCATTATTTCCACTAAGAAGAGAGACCACCTCTTTCCCTTATTTATAAAAGCCATCCTACACCTAATGCTAGAGAGCAACTATGTGGGTCAGGTGTTCATGGAAACAACGGGAAGTGATGACCCCAGTGGGTGTGAAACCAAGTTATATCCAGAAAAGCTGCCGGTTCCATATTCTGTTGGGAGCACACAAATGTAAGGGATGGAGAGAAAGAAAACACACAATAGCAGGCAAACAGTCAAGGCAAACAAAGCACCTAAAAAAAAAATAAATATATATATNTTTATTTTTCATGTTTCTGAAGCCCTCAACGCCAAAACCACACTACCTTCTCCTGAATGAACTGCTACTTCCATTATTTCCACTAAGAAGAGAGACCACCTCTTTCCCTTATTTATAAAAGCCATCCTACACCTAATGCTAGAGAGCAACTATGTGGGTCAGGTGTTCATGGAAACAACGGGAAGTGATGACCCCAGTGGGTGTGAAACCAAGTTATATCCAGAAAAGCTGCCGGTTCCATATTCTGTTGGGAGCACACAAATGTAAGGGATGGAGAGAAAGAAAACACACAATAGCAGGCAAACAGTCAAGGCAAACAAAGCACCTAAAATATATATATATATATAAATAAATACAGGAGAGGCAGAATTGAGAAGAAAGATCTGGGGACTTGTGAAAGACAAAGCCATCGGAGACCTGCAGGGAAAAAGCAAGTGTGAGAAAAGACTGGGGGAAGAGAGGAAATGAAAATAAAAGGTAAGAGGAGAAACAAAACACCATCCACCCAGAGTCGTTTGAGATTGCTCTGACAAGAAATCAGCGTGAAGCAGTTGACACTTTTGGTCAGGAATGTAAAGGTAGACTTTGAACCTGAAGTAAGCCAACACAGAGTACAACTTCCTGATTTCCATCCAAAACCTCCGAAAATCTACCAGAAGTCAAACCACTTTTAAGCTTTTGAGGGTTTCTTTGCAGTCAAGCTGCAGTTTTCAGAGTTTGCAAAAAAAGCTGCTTCTATCAACAACTTTTCATCCCCTTACCCTCTAACTGCCAATTCTTTTTGCATCCTTTCGACTTACCCCACCCACCAAAAAGAAAGCTGTGGGCCAAATGTTCCCAGGTTTAGAAGACAAGTCTTCTGATGGTTCAGTCCCATTACTTGGCTTCTTACTCAGTCAGAAAGAAGTGGGGTAAGAAGCAATGTGGTAGGCCAAAAACCAAATGAAAATGTTAATTACTCACAAATGCCATGGCCAGGAGAGTTAGACCAGGGTGAGAAGGAAACGATAGACACGTTTGTTTGTGGGAGGAAAGCATGGGGGAAGATAAATAAAATGAGGTTGTTAGATGTGGTCTGTTCTCAACAGAACCTGGGGGAAGGGCTTGTGCTTGGAGGGCTGAGGGGGTGGGAGCGAGAGCATACATTACAGTGGCCTGGCTTAATGGTCAAATTGTACTTTATCTGTGTTCCCTCTTAGGGATAATAAGCAGAACATTATGGTTTTTTATTTACGTAGTAATCAAAACCAGAAAGATTCAGTATTCATGTTTAACAAAACAATTTAACTGCAAGGGAGTAAATATGAAGGCAATGCCCAAATCCCTATTTTCATAACCTCCTTCAAGTCATGTAGCGTGTGACCTCTGTGGTAAGACTTGAAGCAAGCAATAAATCCCAAATTTTAACTTTCATATACTTGTTGGCAACGTATCTTAAGATTTAAAATATTTTGTGTTTTCTTTTTGGAAGAGTACCCAATGAGAACAACAATTTTTTTAACATAACTGTGAATACTTGTGCTGTACATGCAAATGTTTGTCTTGGGCCCATACAAATTTTATACCTGTAGAGTTCATTTAATAAGACTGCAAATAAAAAAGTGGATTGTTTAACATATTGCTAGTCAACACAGTATTTACAAATGTTTATAAAATCAGTGGTTTATGTTTATTTACTTCCCTACTTACATGAAATGTTTTAAACTGCTTTAATATTATCCACGCTTGTTATAAGTGGTACAATCTCCATTCAGAATCTCTGGGACCATCACACTGTCCTGATATTACCTTTCTATACAATTCCATTCCTGCCAAAAGCTTTCTTTTGAAGTCTGGCAGGAGCTTCCAACTCCCAGTTAAATTCTATTTATTAGACTAATAAAAAACACACACATAAAACAGTCACATAATTTAGAGTCTTTCTGTCAGGCAGTTTCAGGCTCTGGCACAGCTCAAAACAATTAGAAGACCAGAAATCAGATTCTACCTTATTTTTGAAGTGTACTTCAATGGGCATAATGAAGCCTGCGTAGCCAGACTCCTCCACTTTGTAAGGGGGCTCCTTGCACACTGAAAAGAGAACAGACAAAACGTTAATTTTGAATATAACGCAACTGAATCTGAGCCAAAAGGGAGTTGCAAGATGAGAAATGGGCCTCTGACAACTCAGGACACAATTAAAACAC
>VXBJ01005692.1:339-14759 GCA_013400055.1 Nycticryphes semicollaris
TCCCCCCGGCTCTGGGCCTGCATGCCCACCTCCGGGCCTAGCCTGAATCCCCCCCTCCCCGGGAAGGGACAGCCCCGGGCCTGGAACACCACCCCTGGTCCCTGCTTGAACTCCCTCTCAGGACAGGACCCCTCCCTTGCCTAGACCACCACCCCCGAGCTTGGATCCCCTTCTTGGGCCTAGAACCCCCCACTTAGACACACCCCCAGGCCTGGAGATCCTCCCTAGGCTTGGACACTCCCCCCAGCCAGCCCACCAGGCCCTGAGCTGGTCCCCTCCTGTATTCATACCCCTCCACACCCCAGAGTGTCCCTCAACTGGGTTTGTCCCCTGCCACCTCCCCAAGCTGAACCTTGGGTAGGGCAGACTCACTCTAGGGTAGAGGGGCAGGGAGGAAGAGTAGGACACAGGCTACCCCCATGGGGACCAGCCCCAGCTTGTCCCCAGTCCATCCCAAGAGGCCACAAGCCCAGGCTGGCATTCAGGGCTCTCAGCAGGGCAAGGGCATTGCGCAGCCGGCTCACCCTGTTGTCACCGTGCTTCGTCCCTAGGCTGGGGGGGGTGGGGAGCGGGCGGTCACCCTTCAACCCCCCAAGGTCTGGCCTTGCAGAACCGCAACCCCTTGGTGGCCGTCTACTACACCAACCGAGCCCTCTGCTACCTGAAGATGCAGCAGCACGACAAAGCGCTGGCCGACTGCAAGCGCGCCCTGGAGCTGGACGGCCAGTCGGTGAAGGCCCACTTCTTCCTGGGCCAGTGCCAGATGGAGATGGAGAATTACGACGAGGCCATCGCCAACCTGCAGAGGGGTGAGAGGGGCTGAGGGAGGACGGAGGAGTTGGGGGAACACGGTGCCGCCAACCGCCCCTGACCCTCCTTACCCATCCACCGGGAAGGGCTCAAGGAGAAGGAAGGCGGTGTGCTCTGAGCTGCCCTTTTTTCCTCTCTTCCAGCCTACAACCTCGCCAAGGAGCAGCGGCTGAATTTCGGGGACGACATCCCCAGCGCACTGCGCATCGCCAAGAAGAAACGCTGGAACAGCATCGAGGAGAAGCGCATCAACCAGGAGAACGAGCTGCACTCCTACCTGACCAAGCTGATCATGGCAGAGAAGGAGAGGTAATGCCCAGGATGGCGGCAGCAAGCCATAAAGGCTTTTTTTTTTTCCCTTTTGTGTTTTTTTTTTGGGTGTCACTCGAGCTGTCACAGCTCTGCACTGGTGCCTTGACCTTCCTGGGGGTGTGGGCAGAGCCCCGCAGCCGGGGAAGGGAGCGTTAGTAGCATCCCTCTGTCTGATCTCCCCGCTCTGTCCTAGGGAGCTGGCCGAGTGCCGGAAGACTCAGCAGGAGGAAAACACGGACGAGAGCCGGAGCCGAGTTCAGTTGGCCAGCATCGAGGCCAAACACGTGAGCTGGGGGGAATTAGTTTGGGGGTTCACGGAGGCTTCCTCGCTCCATCCTCAGCCCCACACGCTGCTGCAGCCGAGGGGACTGGGGCTGCGCAGGTGAAAGCCAGGAGCTCCCCCCACACACACCCAGGGCAGAACGTGGCTCCTTGGTCTTTGTTTTGTGGTTGGGGCTGCTGTTGCAGGGCTTTTGTGTCCCTCCCGTGATGGCTGTCACTGCTCTGTCACCCTCTTGTCCCAGCCTGGCAGCTGGTTTGCGCTCCCCCAGCTACTGTACCTGTTGCCTCTTGGCTGCATGTGGGTCTGGGTGCTGGCCCAGCGCAGGGGACTAATCCCAGGATAAAAATAACCCCATAAAGGAAGGTTATTTTTAAGCTGGATCACTCCTGCCACGCGCCTCAGCCTGGAGCCAGCCAGGTGCTGGGAAGGCAGAGGGGCCACCGAGGACCCGCCACAGCACCCATGGGGGCAGGAGGCTTCAGGGCTGTCTCCCTGATGACCTGTAGCCCGCCTCGTCCTCAAGTCCTTCTCTTTCAGGACAAGTACCTGGCGGACATGGACGAGCTCTTCTCACAAGTGGATGAGAAGAGGAAGGTGAGTGTGACCCGCCATGCGCTCCCTTCTCTCCCTATCCAGAGCTTATCGACATAAACCTGGTTTAGTCCATACAACCAACCCTTCCTCTTCCCCCTCTGAGCTGGTGCCACCTCTCGGCCCCTTCCTGACCCAGCTCTGCTTCTCTCGAGCCAGAAGCGGGACATCCCTGACTACTTGTGCGGGAAGATCAGCTTTGAGCTGATGAGGGAGCCCTGCATCACACCCAGCGGCATCACCTACGACAGGAAGGACATTGAGGAACATCTCCAGGTACCTACCACCACCAGGCTGGGGACAGTGAGGACTTGGTAGGGCATTTGCCCATAGCCTCCTTGGGTTTGGTCCCAGGAACCTGCCCCAGCAGGCAGGAATGTGGTGGGCACCGCCTGAAGCGGAGGCGGCTGTTGGCAGCAGGTCTTGTGCCTTGACCCGCTCTCATCTTGCTGGGTGGCAGCTTCAGAGGAGACGCTGTCCCCCTGCTCTGCTCTTTCTCTCTGCCCCCTACCCCCGGGGTAGAAGGAGGCGGGGGATGACTGGCTGCTGTGCTGGCCTCGGCAGGGTGCTGGCCTTGTGGCTACCTGCCCATGCCCCGGGGCCGAGGCTGGGCACGTGGAGTAACCGGTTTCGGGGGCCATCTCCTCCCTTTGCAGCGCGTGGGTCATTTCGATCCGGTGACGCGGAGTCCCCTGACCCAGGACCAGCTCATCCCCAACCTCGCCATGAAGGAGGTGATAGATGCCTTCATCTCAGAGAACGGCTGGGTGGAGGATTACTGAGGGGCTGAGGGGACAACGCTGGCCTACCTGGGACGCCCCCCACTTCCACCCCGCACCCCAGCCACAGTGGCACAGACGCCTCTGGCTGGGCTGGCACCATGCCTTACTCGCTCTCCAGCTCTTCCCCCCCTTCCACTCCGGGTGCCCAGAGCCCCAGCAGCAGCACTGGACCAGTTACCGTCTCCCCTTCCCGAGGAACCGCAAACGGCTGGGGCAAGCACGAAGCCTCCCCCAGGCTCCCTTCTCCACCGGGCTCCTTGCAGAGCGTGGCGCTGGGAGGAAGACCTGCCCGGCCCTTTGGAAGAAGGTTAGAAGGTTGGTTGGAAAGTCTCACAGACATCTTCGTCGCCCAGAGAGCGTGGTTCCCCCTCAGCTACAGGCAGCTGACAATCCCCAAAGATGGCATCCTGCTCCGGGGAGGTGCTGCCGAGGAGCTTGTCGGGGTGAGGGCCTGGTGCTGGTCCCCTCCCTGTGTCCCATAGTTGTGTCCTCATCCTTCCACCTGCCTCCTGCCTGGCCAGGGCCTCCTCGCTCCTGTAAATAGCCACTTGCTGGAGTGGGAGACCAACCTTCCCACCCACCCACTGGCTTTTTTCCCTTGGAAACTGCTGGAAAGGGGCTGGTCTGCACGTCCCCTCACCTCATCCGCCAGGACTGTGGTTCCCTGTGAACAACAGCCCCGACTTTCCAGTTCTTCTTCCTTTTAATGAATTCCCTTTTAAATACACAACAAAACAAAAATCCCAGCCCCAAAACAACCAAGAGATACAGGGCTGACTGCGACTTCAGCATTGAGGTTGGCCTCCCAACAGCCTGCCTGGCTTCTTGAGCGCCCTCTGGAAGTTTGCGAATGTCAATTTAAAAGAAAAAAAAATAAAANAACCCAGAACTTCTTCAGGCACTTGATCCAGACACCACTAAGTTGAGTGGGCACATCTGGCACTGCTCGTGGTGCCAGAGCTGCCACCTCGACTGGGATGATGATGATGGCACGTCCTCCTCCTGCCTGGCTTTATCCCAGGAAGGTGGAGATGAAGACGCTGGTGTCCAGGTTGAGCGTGGCGTGCCACCAGCGGTCTGGGAAGTACAGGACCTGCCAGGAGAGAGCAAGTCGTGGGTGTCCTATGGGCTCTGGATGGTCCAGCCCCAAGGATAGTCAAAGATAGCCAGCAACGTGCCCTTGTGGCCAAGAGGCCAATGGAATCCTGGGCTGTGAAGGGAAGAGTGTGGCCAGTAGGTGGAGGGAGGTCATTCTGCCCCTCTGGTCTGCACTGGGGAGGGCACAACTGGAATCCTGCCTCCAGTGCTGGGCTCCCCAGTTCAAGAGAGACGGGGAACTACTAGAGAGAGCCCAGCGTAGGGCAGCAAAGCTGATGGAGGGATTGGAGCATCTCCTTGGTGAGGAAAGGCTGAGAGAGCTGGGGCTCTTGAGCCTGGAGAAGAGAAGGCTGAGGGGAGACCTTCTTCATGCTCACAAGGATCTGAAGGGTGGGTTGAAGGAGGATGGAGCCGGGCTCTTCTCAGTGGTTCCCAGTGACAGGACATGGGGCAACGGGCACAAGCTGGAGCACGGGAAGTTCCATTCCAGTATGAGGAGGAAATTGTTTGGGGTGAGGGTGTCAGAGCCCTGACAGAGACTGCCCAGGGAGGGTGTGGAATCCCCTTCTCTGGAGACCTTCAAGCCCCACCTGGATGCAGCTCTGAGTGATGTGCTCCGGGCAACCCTGCTTTAGCAGGGGAGTGGGACTGGGTGAGCTCTGCAGGTCCCTTCCAACTCTGACAATTCCCTGATTCCGAGTCCCCTCCACCCTCCTCAGGGGAGCAGAGACCCAGGGGTGACACGGGGAGGTGGTGGTGGTGGGGGGTGATTGGGCTGGACTCACCTCCCCGGGGCGGAGGGTGCATTCCAGTGGCCGCTCAGCCCGTGGCAGCATCGGGTATGTGTGGTGGAGCCAGGCCAGTGTTGTCTCGTTGGGGTGGAAGTGGGGTGTTTTATCCGGGGGGTACAGAAACCAGCGCTGGAAAACACCAAGGGGGCAGGGGAGGGGAACAACACACCCTCCAATTTTCCCTCCAGCCCCTCCAGTTCACCCCCAGAAGCTCCCAATTCAGGGAGCACCCACTGGGGTCTTTTTTTGTGTGTGTGTGTGTGCCTCTGCCCACAGCCCCCAGACTTGATTCTCACCTTCCTACCAAAGATCACCTCGGAGTAACCAGGGCCGTGCCAGTGGAAGGGAACACCGGAACCAGAGCCTACGGTGGGATTGGGGGTGCTCAGCATTGGGGAGACCCCCCAACACACCCTACCCCCTCGCTGAGCCCACTGCTGCCAGCACCTACCTGCAATCCCAAAGCTATAGGCAGGGCTGGTGCCTGGGATGCGGAACGGGGGGGGCACGTACTGCCGGAAGAGGGGGCCCCACTCGGTGAAGTTGTTGTCCCCGAAGAAGTAGAGGGTGTCTGGGGAGAGACAATGATGACGGTGACACCCTCAAGGAGCCGGCGTAGGGGTGGGGGGTGGTGAGGAGAGGGAGACAGTAGTACCCACCGCTACCCAGTCGGGCTGGATCCTGCGGCTTCAGCAGATGCTCCACGTACTCCTGGAAAGGCACGTCCACTGCGGGCAAGGGAGAGCTGGGGGGTCCGTGTCGGTACCCCCCCAGCAGGCCCTCCCAGTACCCCTGTAGGGGGAGGTTTACCGGTCCCAGTACCACCACCCTCACCTGCAGCCTCACCTTTGCGGTAGGAGTAGGTGTTGGCTGTGCTGAGCCGCACCGGGAGGGTTCCAAAGGCCGCCAGCAGCTTCTCCCGGGTGCAGAGGGCACGGAAGGCCTGGAGGGGGCGGGGGGGGGGAAGAAAAAACGNCCGGGGACTGTCCATGACCCTACTCCCGGTCCAGGTACGCCCTCCCTCCCGCCCCGGGGAAGCGGCCGCACGTACCGCTGCAGGAAGAGGGAGTAGGTGATGGAGGCGTCCGCCCGTTCCACGGTGCATCGCTCCTCCTCCGGCACCGCTCCCGCCAGCCTGCAACGGGAAGCTCCGCTCGGCACTGGGACCGGTACTGGCACCGGGACCGACCGCCCAACCGCCCCGGGCCTTACCAGCCGCCGTCGAGGGAGTCGGCACAGGCGGCGGGCTGGGCCCAGGCCAGCGGCACCAGCAGCGAGAGCAGCCGCCGCACCGCCGCCATGCATAAAGCGGAACCGGCACCGGTACCGGGGCAGCCAGCAGACTACGCTTCCCGGCAGCCACCGCGGCGCAGTGACGCGACGCATCCCCACGGGCTGGGAGTAGCGCTACGGATTCTGACAGGGGCAATGACTTAAAGGGGCTACGCCTTAAAGCGGCCGCAGAGAGGTGGGCCCCACAGCCTCCCGGCGCGCCGTCGGGCAGGGACCCCCGGCGGCGGGGGCAGAGGAGCCACGAGGGAGCGCCCCCCGCGGGACTCCGAGCCCGCCCCGGGGGCTGCTGCAGGCAGGTTAAGCAAAGACAGGAGGCAGGACTCAGTTTAACTGCTCTGTTTTGTTTTAATCCAGTACAAAAGGGCTGGGCAGGGGGCTGGGGGGCACACAGGGCCCCTATTTACACAGAAATAAATAGAGGGAGGGAAGTGCAGGGGGGGGGCGGGACAGGCAGGACCCCCCACCCGCCCTGCCCACCGCTGCCTATCCCCCACCTGGTTGCCATCTCGGGGCAGGGAGTAGGGGGAGGCTCAGGTGTACTCGCAGAGGTGGCCACAGCCGGCAGGGCAGTGGGAGCTGGTCTCCAGCCACTTCATGATGTGCTGGAGGTGGCCACCGTGGCTACAGCCCTGGCACCAGACGAAGAGCCCCTTCACCACGTGATGACAGACAGCACACATGCTGGCACACTGCCGACACCTGCACCCGGAGAGAAGGAAGGAAGGGGGTGAGACCCAGAGCAACGGGGTCGGGTGGATTGGGGGCCACCAAACCCATCCTCCTGCCCCTGCAACCCCTCTTGGGGCTCCCCTTGGTGACCAGAAGGTCACCTCCCTGCCCTCACCGGTCACAGATCCAGCCCCGGTTGCTCATGGGCCTCTTGCAGTTGCTGCAGTTGACATGGAGGGTGGTGGAAGCCTGGTTGAGGCAGTTGATGGCGCGGCACGTGCTCAGCTTGATCACCTCGTTGGAGATGTTCCAGAGCTGGAACCGCTGCAGCAGGTCGATGTAGGACGTGTACCAGTGCTCCTGGGGATGGGCACAGACAGCTGAGCTTCTGTGTCCCCCATAAAAATCCCTCTCTGGGACCCCCAGCCCTGCGTCCCAAAGGCAGTAGGGGAACTGTGAGGCTGGGGAAGAGGCGTCCTTCCCCAGATCAACAGGCCAGGACTACTTCCCCACTGTGGACACCACCTCAGGTCCCTGCTGGGACCAGTAGAGCAGCCAGCCAGGTACCGGGGGTCCTGGAGCTTCCCACCCCTGGAGGGGCTGGAGGAGAAGAGGAGAGGGGGAAAAGCTCCCAAAACCCAGGTGGGATCCCAGCGTGTTTGGACCCTCTCCCTCTGGATCCCACCGAGGTGTCCTACTGCATCTCCTGGGAGATGAACCCAGCCCTGAAGGGAAGGGTTCAAGTGTCTACGCAGGTGGGAAAGGGGCTTTCCTGGGGTCTACCTGGGTCTGCTCGTCGATCTCCTTGCGGATGCGGTCTCCCAGCACGATGAGGACGGACACGGCCGTCTGCACGTCCCCCTGCTCGGCGTAGAAGAGGAGCGTGTCCCGCACGATGGGATTGAAGAAGTCAGAGGGCAGGCGGTTCTCGTAGAGCGAGTGGGAGATGGAGATGAGGGAGAAGGACTCCACGGGGGTCAGGGACACCGTCTCAGCCTCATTGCCGCTGACGTGAGGGGAGTCAGCCTTGTCTTGCAGGTGGTCCAAGGCCGACGGGTTGTCCACGATTTCGTGGCGCAGGGGGAAGGCTTCTTGGGGAAGGCTGTATTCCTGCTCCTCAGCTGCAAGGAGAGAACAGGAATGGGCAGGGAAGGGCCAGGAGAAAATCCAGTTGCGTCTCTGGGACGCGCAACACCTCCCAGCACCAACCGTGTGGGTTCTCGTGGTCCATCATATACAGGTCATCCTCATCTGCTTCCACGTCTCCCAGCAGATAGTCCGCAGGGACATCGCTGCCCTCCGTCTCCTCGTTGTCTGCATGCCCAGGGAGAGAGAAGTGAGCTCGTTTCCCCTCGGGCACACGTCTCCCGTTGTCCTACCCCAGCCTGCCGTGTCTGAGGGTCTCAGCTCCCCACTGCAACCACATTCCTGGCACTACCAACCACCACCGTGGGGAACACGGGGGTAAAATGCCCTTCTGCAATGCCCTGGGGCTCAGTGTGCTTCATCTGGGGGCCGCAGCGGGTCCCATCCCCCCCAAGTTTACAGCATCAATTTACCAGTTTATCCCATATCAGGGCCATCTGCAGGTGAGGAGGGGAGAGCTGCAGGACTGGGGCCTCTGCCCGCCCCAGAAACGTTACCCTCGTTGTTGATCAGGGTGGAGGAGGAATCCATGAGGATGTTTTCCGCGCGGCTTTCTCCTTTGCTGCGGTCCAGTCTCGACTCGCTGCCCAGCCCAGAGGGGATGTCCTTCAGGTTAAAGCTGGGAAAGAAGCCCAGTTTAACAGTCACAGACGTTTACAGCCTCCAGCTGCGATTTGAATGGTTGAAACACAAGATGTGGCCATTTCCCCTCCCCGCCGAGAGCACAGAAGTCAGCTGTCCCCCCCACATTGTAGCTTAAAAATAAAGATATACATCACACTGTTAACACAGCCCTTTCTCTAAGCCTGGCATCTCTGAGCACGCACCGCAAAGGTCTCCCTAAAGGATTTCAGAGCTGGGCACAGGCTCTTATCTCCATCCCTTGACATCTACCCCCACCTCAGAGGTCGTCAAACAGGAGCTGCCTCACTACAGGGTGCTCGGCTGGTCGTTACGCACCACCGCTCGCAGGCTTCACCGAGAGAGGAAAGGAAGGGAAGGGGGATTGAAACAGAGCCGGGCTCTTGAGTTGTTTGCTGCCTGCGGTTTCAGCCAGCGTCAGGCAGTGACCCGCCTGGATGCGGAGCTGGGTCAAGGAGAGGGTTTTGTTTGATGTTATTCCTGTCTTCCCAGGGCAGCTCGCCCTGGGAACCTGGCCCTGCCAGGTCTGAACAGCTAATTTGGAGTCCTCAGCTCTTGCTTTTGTATGTCATTGAGAAGAGGAAAAACAGGTTTTCCTGCTTCATCAGCCCAGGATGGGGCTGCCCACACCGAAGCTGGTCTCGGAGCCTGGCCGTCCTCTCCCTTTCAAAGGCAGAAGACTTCTCCGTACCAGCAGCAAGACAGGGGTTCTCCACCCCCAACCCTCTTGTCACAGTCACTAATTAAATCACTGCAAAGATGGCACCAGCCCCACCACAGCTTCAAACTTCATCTCAAGGAGGGAAGGGAGCAGCATACAAGCTCAAGGCCAGGCTGGCTGCTGGCTTTTCACAGCTGCATGGAAAACGGCTGCGTTCAAACGATGCCAACCAGCAAGGCCTGAGGCTGGAGGGGAGCAGTCCCACCTCACAGCCCAGCTGAGGAGCTGTCACCGCTCTCCTGGAGCCACCCATCACTTTGCTGGGGGTCCAGCATCCCTTACCTGTTCATGAGCGGGAGGGCAGTGCTGCCTTTCCCCATGCTGTGGTTGAGGTTGGTGGACGACACGGTGCCAAGGCTGGAATAGATAATCCTCAGCATCGTCCACGTTTGAGCCACCTACGCGAGAGACAGCCATGGTCAAACCTCTCAGGTTAAAAACCAGGCCCTGTGCAGCCATTTGCCTGAACACAAACTCCCATCATGGGCCAATCTATGAAGCTGGGCAAGGTCTTAGGGTGGTCAAGTTTCTGGGCAACAATGGCATGGGTTTGGTGCCAGGTGGAGGTACACCTTCTGGGGACAGCTGGATGGAAAACTGCCATCCAGCCTGAGTGACAGGATTCATTCTGCACCCTCAGCAAGTTGCCAACGACACCAGACTGTGTGGGGCAGTTGACACGCTGGAGGGAAGGGATGCCATCTAGAGGGACCTGGGCAGGCTGGAAAAGTGGGACCACGTGAACCTCATGAAGTTCAACCAAGCCAAGTGCAGGGTCCTGCACTTGGGTCACGGCTACCCCCGGCACAAATACAATTTGGGTGGAGAATGGCTGGAGAGCAGCCCTGAGGAGGACTCAGGGATGTTGGTGGACAAGAACCTCAACATTCACCAGCAATGTGTGATGGCAGCCCAGAAAGCCCCCCACATCCTGGGCTGCATCCCCAGCAGTGTGGCCAGCAGGCTGAGGATTCTACCCCTCAACTCCACTTTGGGGACACCCCACTCCAGCTCTGCAGTCCTCAGCACAGGAAGGACATGGAGCTGTTGGAGCGGGGCCAGAGANGCCTGGCCCAGGTTGCCCCGAGAAGCTGTGGCTGCCCCATCCCTGGAGGGGTTCAAGGCCAGGTTGGAGGGGGCTTGGAGCAGCCTGGTGTGGTGGGAGGTGTCCCTGCCCAGGGCAGGGGGTGGCACTTGGGTGGGCTTTAAGGTCCCTTCAACCCAAACCATTCTATGATTCGACCTTTCAGCCTCAGCACCTGCACCCAGAGTCTCCAGCCCAGGTCTCACCTGGTTGCGGTCCAAGCCCTTGGCCACCTTGGCGTTGTGATCACAGAGCTCGGCCAGGGGCCTGCCGGCCAGCGCGTACTGCTTGGCAGTGTGCACGAACCAGTCCATACTGCCACTCTCCACGTCCGTCTCGAAGACACTGAGGGCACTGGAGGAGGAGATGTACTCAAACTGCTCCGTGGGGTCCAGCTTGCGCTTGAAGAAGATGGGGTGACGCCGGTCCCCGAGGTAGGGCTTGCGGTTAGAGTCGGAGGAGATGAGGCTCTCTTTGGCGGCGAAAGCCAGGTCTCCGTAGAGGCTGTAGCACAACCCCTCAGGGTTGGCCCGATCAATGGGCTGGCTGGCATCTTTGAAGATGTGCTGGTAGAGGGTGCTGTCCTTAGAACCCGAGAGGAGGAAGTAGGGGTCATGGAGGTGACGCCACACGATGCCCGTGGTGACGTCCTTGTGCTCCTCAAACATGGCAGAGGGGACGAAGGGACGCCGCACGTCCCAGACGTAGATGTTGTGGTCCACCATCATGGAGCAGGTGGCGATGTGGTGCTTGCACTCCGGGCGCCACTTCACCCGGGCCACTGAGGCGATGGTCTGCACGCAGTAGATCTCCTTCGCCCGCGTGGTGTTCATGTCCCACACCTTCACCATCTTATCCCGGCCGCCTGTTGCCAGCCAGCCCCTGGGAGACGGATGGAGAAAGACGGTGAGACATCAGCTTGGGCCAGGATCGGTGCCCGTTCACCTTCCCTATCCCGCCCCGGGCACAGAAACGCTCACAAGATGGATATGACCACATCCAAGCCAAGAGGAAACAGCCGGGGTGCAATCACATCCTCCCACACACTACCCTCCCGCCTCCGCTCTCCAATAACCAGGTCACAGAATCACAGGGATTGGAAGGGACCTTGAAAGCTCATCCAGTCCAATCCCCCTGCCGGAGCAGGAACACCCAGAGCAGGTCACACAGGAACGTGTCCAGGCAGGGTTTGAATGTCTCCAGAGAAGGAGACTCCACAACCTCTCTGGGCAGCCCCTTCCAGTGTTCTGTCACCCTCACCAGGAAGAAGTTTTTCCTCATATTTCAGTGGAACCTCCTGTGTTCCAGCTTGCACCCATTGCCCCTTGTCCTATCATTGCCTGTCACTGAGAAGAGCCTGGCTCCATCCTCCTGACACTCACCCTTTACATATTCATAAACATTCATGAGGTCACCCCTCAGTCTCCTCTTCTCCAAGCTGAAGAGACCCAGCTCCCTCAGCCTTTCCTCATCAGGGAGATGCTCCACTCCCTTCATCATCCTCGTAGCCCTGTCCTGGACTCTCTCCAGCAGTTCCCTGTCCTTCTGGAATTGAGGGGCCCAGAACTGGACACAATATTCCAGATGGGGTCTCACCAGGGCAGAGGAGAGGGGGAGGAGAACCTCTCTCCACCTACTAACCACACCCCTTCTCATACACCCCAGGATGCCATTGACCTTCTTGGCCACAAGGGCACAGTGCTGGCTCATGGGCATCCTGCTGCCCACCAGGACCCCCAGGTCCCTTTCCCCTCCGCTGCTCTCCAACAGGGCAGTTCCCAACCCATACTGGTACCTGGGGTTGTTCTTGCCTAGATGCCAGACTCTCCCCTTGCCCTTGTTATCATTAAATTTCTCCCTGCCCAACTCTCCAGCCTGCCAGGTAAGGCAACACCCCTCCTCCTTGTTCCTGTTTAAGGCCCTGCGTCTTCAAAGCCACACTCATCCGAAGGGCTCCCATCCAGACCAGTTCCCCCCACCTCTGGTTTCCTCTTAGAGAAGAGAGCGGAGAGGAAAAAGGCCAGCTTGAACTTATTTCAGTGCCTCTCGTGAGGAGTCAGAGTGCTGCCTGGCAGGGATTGAGGAAGGAGTGGCAGCAAAGGGACACACACACAGAGCACCCCGGCTGCCCCCGAGGAAGGGCAGGAGGAAAACGTGTTCACACACAAGCCACCATCTCCCAAGCAGCAACAGCGTAGCCCCTGGGCCAGAGTTTCAAGAGACCCTGTTTTCATCCTCCAAAAGATTCCCAACGTTGTTTTTAGGGTCTCCCTTGTCTCCAACAAGGCTGGGGGGCTGGCAGGGTCTGGCCCCACACATACCTGTCCTCCGGGTGCCAGTCACAGCAGAAGACGGGCCCGTTGTGGGCCGTGAACATCCTCTCATAGCGGTCCGGGCGGCGGATGTCCCACAGCTGCACGTTCCCGTTCTCAAAGGTGGCAGCAAAGGTGAAATAGTCCCTGATGCTGAACTGGACATCACGTACGCTCTCCGACTGGCCTGAGGAGGGACACAAGTTGAGATCTGGTGGGACAGGGCTCCAGCAAAGCTAAAAAACCCACTGGAAGAGCCATGGGGGTCACCAGCCCAGAAAGAAGGGGAGCCAGGGAGTGACGTGGCCACATTCCACCTCCCATGCAGAGCCAGCCCACTGGCAAAAAAAAGACACCAAAAGTCCCATCTCAGCTCCCTCCCTGCCTGCCCCAGAGCAAACCTTCCCCCCCCCAGGCATGGCAAAATGGCAAAGCCCCCAAACTCTACCTCTCCTGGGGACAGGAGAACAAAAAACAGCCCACATTCCTACCGGAGAAGGTGCTGACAGAGTCCTTCTTGCGCAGGTCGAAGCATTTCATGTAGCCGTCCTGGGAGCCACTGAGGAGCATGTAGACCTCGGTGGGGTGGAAGCAGACCTTGTTGACGGTGCGCTTGTGCTCGGTAAAGAGCTGGTCCTGCTTGTTGCGGGACGGTTTGCCCAGGTTCCAGGTGACAACCACGCCATTGGTGGCGGCAGTGGCCAGCAGGTTCTCGTCCATCTGGTGCCACACCACGTCTGCACAGCTGAAGTTCAAGGAAGGTTTGCGGCCGACACGGAGGTTCAGCTTCTCCACAAACTGATCCTCCTCGATGGAGTAGATCTTGAAGATGTTGCGGCCGGCCACCACCACCTGGGCTGCATCACGGCACACGCTGATGGCATTGGCTGGGGCATCCAAGTGACAGAACATGGTCCGTCCTGTGAGGGCGTTGCCCCCCAGGGCTGTGGTGACCCTGGCCATTTTCTCCATGGCTGTCCTCGGGGCGCAGTCCCCTCTCCAGGAGCAGGCTCGGAGGCTTGTGTCCCCACAGGCTGCATTCACGCTCGTGCGGCCGCCCTGCTCCACCTCAGCCAGAGCTGGGAAGGGACAGGCTTAGCTCCCGCAGCTCCTGGCAGGCCCAGGTGGCTTCAACTGGAGCTTTTTGTGGCCACATCAACAGGCCGCAGAGGCAAGAGGCTACAGCCCAGTTACTGCCTGTGGTGAGAGATACAGCCCCACGCTGGGCTTCTCGTCCTGCTGCCGTCTGTAAATCCCTCTCAAAGAGTTCTTGAAAACCTTTTCTGGGTTTCTTGTTCCCTCCTTAGTTCGATCCCCTGAGATGCTCTGCTGATGAGAGCAATGGTGATGCTACAGGAACTCAACTACAGCAGCTTGGACTGAGGCAAGAGGCATCTCCAGCAAGAGGTTGGGTGAAAAGAGGCTGCAGTCATCTCCGCAGGGCACTCCCCATGCCCCAAACCCTACAAACACCACAGGCAAGGGTTCACTCTGCTTCTGTCATGAGGGGGGCAGGCAGCAGCAGCTCCCCCTGCCAGGCACAGGAGCCCATCCCTGTCCCAGGCCAGGGTGCCAGAGGCTAACAGCTTCCCTGGGGCCAGCAGGGCTGTCTGGGGGTTGCAGGGTCTCTAAGTGCACCCATAGGCTGCCTTCCCCTGAGCCAGGCAATCCTGCTCCTACGCCCTGCCTTCGCCAGGAGGCTCAACCCTGTTGACACTCCATGTTCCCCCCACCCAGGGCACAGTCCTGACCTACAGACCCCCCTGCCAGGGCCTTCTCAGAGCTCCTCAGCTCCCCAGAACCCCCTAAGGGATCCTTTCTGCCTCTTCAGGGCCCCTCTCAGAGCCAACTCCCATCCCACAGTGCCATCAGGGCAGCCTCCCTCC
>VXBJ01005694.1:10482-41711 GCA_013400055.1 Nycticryphes semicollaris
AGCTAATTATATTGCTTAGTATTCTAATATTCTTTTTTTTTTTTTTAATAACACACTTTTCTAGCAAGGCCAGTCCCTTGAGGGCCAGTTCCTCATTTATAAGGAGGTCCCCAATGGGAGTTAAAAAAAGGTTATTTTATGAGAAGAAAATATATTCTGAAAGAGGAGCCATACAAAGATAACCCCGCATCACATATATCAGTATGGAGGCTGGAATACATATTCCAATAATGCAAATCTTCCTCTGCAATAATTTGCTCGTTAGTGTTAACGGAAGCCCAGATACTGATGTCTATGTATTTGTTCTTGTATTTTTTATCACGCTAATGCTTTTAACTAAAATTATATTTTTTAAAATTTGCTTTATTTAATGAATGTAAAGGTCAATCCTCTTCCTTTCCATATGCAAATCCTATTAATAGTAGAGGCTTGATATTAATGGGAGTTAATAGAGTAGATAGCCCCTTCACACAGAAACCCCACAAGAGAACAAAAATAATCTCAAGATAATTTCACTGAATTTGCTGCTTCTTTTTCCCCTTTGGTTAACCCAATATTAAGGTAACTACACCTTGCAAATAAGAGTAGCAGCCAGAGGAGGGATGAGAGGTGGAAGGGCAGATGGGACCTCTCCAGCTTCCAAATGCAGACTCTCCAGGGAAAGGATACAGCCCCACAGCAGCCAGAGCTCACCATCCCCTCCACCTTCTTACCAGCTGCTCATACCTGCAGGAGCCACCAGGACACCAAAAGACCCTCCCCCATTCTCCTAAAGAGGAAACAGGCAGCTTCTGCTCCCTTAAGAGGTCGAGGGTCTCCACCTGGGAGACCACAGCAACAGCTCAGAGAAAGTTTTTTTTTTGTTGTTGTTGATAAGTGAAGTTTTGGAGTTGTTAGCTGTTTTGTCACTGTCTTTTTATCTATATTTGACGTAGTAGGACTCTCACAGTTTGGGGTTTTTTTTTTGTTGTTGTTGTTTTGGTTTGGTTTGTTTCTTTTTAAACTACAGCTGCTGGTGTTAACATAACAATGCTTATATGCCTATGGAGGGGGAGGTGGGGAAAGAGAAGAATAAACTCCTTGCTTTCATCTGCAGTCCCTGTAGGAAGATGCTGCCTGTGCTAATGAGCGAGGAACAACCCTGCCCAGCCTCACTTACGCAATGACACTATCTGCAGCATTTTTTCAAGCAGATGAATCCGGATACCAAACAGCAAAGCATCGCTAGTCCAGAGCGGCATCTTCCTTGGTGAGGAATAAAGACTACTTCATGCAGCAGCCAGCTCGAGCACAGATCCTGAGGATTGGGCTCTCTTTCACTAAGGCTAAGCTGAAGTAATGTGATTAAAGGAAGTGGAGGAAGGGATGAGTCAGAGACCACAGAGTGGTGTTAATTTACCTCTTATCAAAGGGCACTAACCCTCTCCTTCTGAACACCAGGGAGTCTTGCAAGTGAACCCGCCTTCACTGCAGCCTGCTGCCTAGTTGTCACTCCTGAGCTGGAAAAGTTTTCCCACGTACCTTTTCTCAACCTGTGCTTAGCTGGTGACGTTACTCTGCCACACTCCCAAAGAGTGCAAGGAAGGCCTTTCACCATCACATTTTACAATAGCTGAAATGCCCCTCCCAAAACTCTTAACACCTTATTTTTTTTAGAAAAAACATTTTTTGTTGCCTTAAATTGAACTTACTTTCCCACTGTTTATCCCAAAGGGATATTTATTTGTTAATTCCCCAAACCTAGAAGCTGGTTTTATCCTTTGAGAAAGGTTGTGTATGAGAGCTACAAATAGTCCCTGGGATAATTGGACTGAGGCCGGCAGTGCTTTTGGTCTGCCCAGCCTTGGAGGCAGGGGCGCCAGCAAAGACCATCAGTGCGGTGCCCCTAATACACACAGAGCTGCTGCTCTGATGGGTGGATACACGGAACAAGCCCTTTTTCCCTCCACTTTGCTGGTGGGATGTTGGAAAGTCCCTTTGAAATGGCAACTATGGGCAGCGAAAGTCCTTGTGATACACACGGCAGCCTCCAGCTCTCAGAGATGCTGTTTCTGGCTCTTCCTGGACTACAGCAGATTGTATCATATCATACCATGGCTTATGTTAAAGTCGTCTCTTCTTTCACTGCCTTGATGTGGCCGTAGATTTGGCAAGGGGAGGCTGGGAAGCACGCTGGGATAAAAGGCGTCGTGTTTCTGAGGAAGCCCAGGCCCTTGTTCACAGGTCTGTGATTCGGATTGTGGGCTCATACACTCAAACATGCCATTAGCTCCTATGTAAAGAGGAAAGCACAGAATTAGAGCGCATATTTGAAGTGTGTGACAAAGCAAGACTTAGGCTGCCTATGGGTTTTTTTGGGGTGTGTGAGTGCTGATTGCTACAAGCATCCATGTTTCCAGCCAAACAGGTACGTCAGAGGCTGGAAGAGTTTGCATTTTTGCAAAACTTTAGATATAAAATACTTCCACAAACAAGAGCCTGGACTCAGTGGAACAACACAGTTGTGTGTTACAGCAAATCTGGTGTTCCTGGATTCACATCCGCTACAGGCATTCCGGATTGTAATTAATATATTGTTTCATATGTATGAGCACTTCATGTCTTTTTGTTTTGTTTTGTTTTATTTTGTTTTCACACTCTGCATTTTTAGTTTAAACAAAGGGTATTCTCTGTATTATTCTCCAAAGCAATTGAATAAATATCACAGACTTTTATAGATCTGGTAGCCTTTCCAGTGAACGACGCAGCAGTCATGCTTCACAGAAAAGGGATAACATCCCAGAGTGCAGCTGATAAGAGCAACAATTTACAAAGCAGGAGATCTGTTATGCAGTGAAAGCTTTATTACCACGACTTGATGTAACATCTACAACACATAAGGGTTAATCATTGCAGCAGTTTGCAGCTGGTTTGTGCTCTCAGGGGAGCCATCGCAATAGACTCCTGCGTGTAAGACAAGGTCAGCGCTGCTCTCCCGGGGTCAGCAGGCCACGTGATAACACGACTCCCAAACTTGGGCTCCGAGGAGACACAGGTGCCAAACCCGTTTTTGTGGTCGGCCGTGGAGCACTGCTTGTGGTTTTTTCTTTCTTTCTTTTTTTTTTTTTTATTATCCTCAATAAAAACACATACATAGCTCTGTGGTATATAATTGGGGAGGAGAGTTTTCAGAGCTACCCATCAGTGGGAGTTTTCTGTGGCAGCAGTGGGTTCACGAGTTTGCCGGGTACATGTAACATTTCACGGGAGACTTATTCTTAGTGGACTGAGAAAACAGAGCAGTCAATGCTGAGTTTAAGGGCCAAATCTCGCATAATTTGCTCAGTCTCGTGCTATAAAATGCTCACATGGGTATAGTGAGTAGAATTGGACTTTAACATTTTATTAATATTTATCTTCTACTGCTACAAGACACAACAATAATCAAATAAGAAAAACTTTAATCCTCAAATGCAGCTTTAATCTTCAAATTGGTTAGCTTATCAGAGGGGTAACATTTATTTTCAAAGACAGGCTGCTCGGAATGATCAGCTGAAATAGAAAACCTCTAAGTGAAAGGATGTGAGTTTATTGGGCAGCATTGTCTATATTTATAGGTTCTGCTCAACACGTATTTCTGTTTTTATATGCATGTGTCAAAAATTAATATACGGCAAACTTCACCAACAGTTTTAAGAGATCCTAAAATATAATAAAATCAATAAACGATGTTCTGGCATAAATGTTTCTGTTGCTGAGGGTGGTCAGGTTCAAAGGGCAACATCTGACCATTTCTCTTTCCCACCCTGCTGCAGAGTAAGACCCTCCCCTCAACTTCAAATCACTGGGGAGAGGGTAATTTAAGCTAGACTTGATGTACCCTATACATCACTGTCTTCAGGACCAGGTTTAAAATTAAACTCTGATGTACAAAGTTAAACAAAAATGAGATAAAAATTGGCAGGGGTTGAAGAGGGTCAAAGTAGTCAAAACACAAGGTAGACTATTGCTTCTTTTGATTGATGTTATTCTGTGCACTAAAAAAAATAAAATTATAGCTCTTGTGGAGACTTTTTTCATTGAGAATAACGCGTTCCTAATTTGTTTTCTATAGACTTACAGGGCATTTGCTCTGGGAGATGGGAGCGTTTATTTATTTATTTATTTATTTTGGCAGGGACAGAGTATCACTGAACGTTGGCAAGATATTCAAATTATCCTTAGATGTAACATTTGTCACTGCACAGCGAGTGAAAGAGAATAGTATTCCACCTTCCCTTAGTGGTTGCCTTTCAACGCACACGTCTATAACCTTATACGCGTTTAGGGTTTTGCTTTCAGGCAACTCTTTTAAACACAAACAACGTGCTACACCTACGTTGGGTAGCAGAAAGAGCTCAGCGAATGTTTCCTTTTGCATGTTATACATGCACATAATGCAGTTACCCTCCAGAAATTCAGTACAGGAAAGATGCCAAACAGCAGATTCTTTTGAAACCAATTCAAGAAAATCCTTGCAGGAAGTTAATTTTTTATGATGTAGTCAACTTTTCCACATATTGCCATTTACATGGTTAGTGTGTGGACTGCGGGCAAAATAATTTGGAATTGTAATCTTTATTTTCTGTAATATGATAATGAAATCAACTACTATCCCCTGGAATCAAATGAATTTCTGTGTGCTACTCCAGTGGGAGGAATAAAAGGGTTCTACTGGCTAAACTGCCAGGCTAACGAGAAAATGAAGAAAAATCAAGTCCCTGGATGGCGAGCAAATAAAAAACGCTTATTTTAAACATAATGGTGGACATATAAAGTTCTTGAAATCTTTTAAAAACTGATTAAGCAATCTTTTTCCAAAGGTTTTTAATTTTTGTATGAGAAAGTCCTATTGACTTCATATGGATGACAGCTGGCTGAAGTTGGACACGTTCTTGGGCTGCATGAGGGCATTGCACTGCAAAGGCATCTAAACTCCGAAAATGCCTGAACTTGATTTTAAAACTAGCGAGAGAAAAACTTATGCTGTTCAGACAACTATGAAAAATAAATTTTTGTAGCATTGTTTCACAAATATTGGCAATGATGATTCTTTATTGTTAATTTAGTGAAGACCTGTTTGCCATTTAATATGCAGATTTTAGTCTTTCGCCAAAAGCCTAAGCGATGTATTGTGTAAAATACACTTTATGTGGGTGGATTTTACAGGATATTCCTTTAATATTTATAATTTGGCAAACGATTGATGTACTAATTAATAAATGCAATTATTCACAAACACCAGGTTGAAAAGCTGGAAGTGCAGTAGGTACACAAACAGCAGATTGTTTTAACAGACACAGCAAGCAAAGATAAGGATCAAATGTTATAACACGTGCACTACTTGTGATGTCCTGTGCCAGACCCTTTGGATCTAACAGCTGGGCCATATTTCTTGTACCACTGATTAAGACTTTTTTTTCCCCCAAATATATATATATATATATTTTTTTTTAAGAACACCTTATGGGGTCACATGGAAGACTCCTCATGCACCCTGCAACTATAGCAGATCACATGCAATAAAGAACAGAGCAAAGACCTAAGCTGGTTCGGAAATTAGGATCCAAATTTTTCCTACATCCATTACACTTTGGGAACCAGAAGAACTATGACTTAAGGATTAATGGATAAAGGTCACAAGGAATTGCTGCAGTATTCACAAAAGACATAAATGCTATGAGAGCTGTGGGGTCTTAGAATGAAGGTTCAGAGAGAATACAGGAGCTGCTCTGAGGCTCATAGCTGCTCAGAAATCAGGTAAAGAACAAAAAGATATGAAAAATTTAGAAAGAAGGAGCATATCAGCTGTTAGAAATACATGTAACCCTTTAAAATCATGTGCTTAGCATGAGTGATGTCTTTGGCTGGTTTATCCATGCAGCAATTAGGGTTTTTTCCTTAGGAGAGGTGTGTGGCATAGAAAATGAACTGATTGATTCCTTCTTGCACCAAGCAGTTGATTATGGGTAACCGATCCATTTTACAGATGCTATACCAAGTGCATTATGGTATGCAATCATCCAGGACTGAGATGCACCAGAGGTGCCTGAGTGTGCTTGCTCAGAGCTCATCCAAAGGGAAAGATTTCCACTGACTGCATGTTGTTCTGGATTTGGCCTTTTCCACCCACCTGACAGGAAAAGAGATTTCCATTTCAGTGCAGCTGCGAGGTGTGGTTTTTTCTCCACTGCATTATACTGGCCGTTTTCAGAGCACACTATTGTTCTAGAGTGAAATTTTGCCCATTAACACGTACAAATTCTCAGAACTATTTACTAATGGCATTTCTGCAGCCCCTGTTTTTACCAAGGAAAGCAGACTTACCGGAACTTTCTTGGGAGTGTGTTCAGCTGTCCGTTACCTTGCTCAAGCACCTGCAACTATACTGTGCTCTGAGCAGGCAGAAAAGAACTCAGTCTATAACTGAATCCCCCCTCCCTGCTATGAGTAATTAGCATTCCCTCAATGAAATTCAGGGTTTGCAGAGGTCCAGCCAAAGGCCTAAGCACCGTTTAAGCCCAGCTTATTCCTCAAGGCACCTCTGAACTGAATTGGGCCCCGTTTTATTAAATTATAATAGAAAGACTGCCATGTCAAGTATACCGATGCTGAAAGACCCAACCTCACAAGACCTCACACAGATAAGTAATCATCACTTATGCTAATAGCACATTTGACTTCCGTGGGATGACACATGAGGATGGACTACTCACTTGACTAAGATTAGTAAGAACAGGCATGTTACACAGAACAAATGAGTTATAAATATCCAGCTGCAGCAAAGTGCTGACTCCCATCAGTGAGTGTTGTGAGGGTGAATGAAGGGCAGGATATGATCTTTAGAAACCTCACTGGATACTATTATTGGATTGGTGGCAGTTTTGCAGATTTCTAACCTATAATAAACCTCAGAATGACACTGTTTTTCTGTTCTGCTTTCCTCTTCTTTTGCCATAATCCCCAAATCCACTTTTATAATTTATTTTTCTTTATTTTTTTCTCCTTTAATGTTTGCCAAATAATTTTGTGTTTTTGAAAAGTAATTCAGCAACAGCCACAAAGCCACAAGTGCTCCTATTTAACTGCAGAGCAGACTGCTTGGTAGCATCTCTGCATTGCCCTGCCAGGGTCCCTCCCCTCTGCTCCGCTGGGATCAGTACAGTCTCTGTGCTCATTTAGACTTTGGCTTCTCCCTTTGAACCTGACGATAAGGGCATCGTACAGGGTACACCATTCTGACGATTTTGTCTGATAAAATGCCTAATTGTTAGGCCTCTGTTTAATACAATTTTGTTTCATACAGGTCACAGAAACAATCTGATATTGACCCTGATGCTCTACATGCCTTTGAACCAGCATTCTAGAAAAAGAAAAAATCTTCACGTCTAACCTGACTCAGTTTCACTTATTGTGTTGTTGAATTCCTTGTGATCCAGTTTCCCCTCCCTCATTTGGTTTCCACTAATTTAAAAACTATTTTATAGCAATTAAGTAGAATTGCCCTCCTTGGTTTTCTTGTCCTGATCAGATTTTTAAATCTGATTCTCTCTCTCTCTTTTTTTTTTTAAACCACTGGCTGGAAAAGCTTTATCTGAAGGTAACGTAGTCATGACCATCGATAACTGTCTTCTAGGGACTTTATGAATCTAGAATTAATTTGTTCCTGAAACCTGAAGAAACCATAAGTGGTGCAAAATGTTTCTAGTACCTGCATAACAACTGGTATAAATACTATACCCAACACCAAAATCCCAAATACTACAACCTATTTACAAAGGGACCCTTACATCCAGTTTTGTTTGACCTGCATTGTAGAGAACTGTATAAATGTCACAAATTCAAAGAACATAAGCATTATAGCATTAGCAGTATTCGTAAATTAGTATTTTCCTGTTTCTTGGGGGCTTCTAGATCAGCTATAATGACTGCTCTGTGTGTGCGTGTGTGCCTGTGTGTGTTGCCAGTCACATAAGCGAAATAAAAATGCCCTAATTTCTGCAACTTTGCTTTCATTGCTCTGTAAAGCACTAAAAGCAGAAACAGTTTCCTGAAGAACTCCTCCATAGCAGGCCCTTGAACAAGATGACTGTTTCTAATAAGCAACAGCTGTCGTTGTGGTTTTACTAGTCAAATGATTCATGTCTTTTGCTCAGAAATGATAAGTGGAACAAATGTTTACTTAGATATGTAACAGAGGAACAATTGAAAAATAGTAGACTGTCAAATAGAAATATTTTCCTGTTATCTGATCCTTGACAATTAGTCTGAACTGGTTTTTACTCAAAAGGCAATGTTATAGTGGTGCCGTGAGGGTGGTGAAGAGTTTAGCTAGCGGGGTTCGGCAAACCAAACTCAGCAGGCTGGCTTGCAAATGGCTGCAGTTGCCCAGCAGATTTGAGGGGGACACAAGCACCTCTCTCTAAACTGCTACCCTCACCCTCATTCCTGACAGACTCATCTCCTGTCTTCAGTCATCTTTGAAAGGGAAGCAGTAAACTTATCATTTCCACTTGTTTCTGCTGTGTCTCCAGGGAATATCAAAGTGCTTCTCTGCTGCTTGGTCCTGAGTGAGTACCCTCGGTTGGCTACTGCTTCCCTGAGGTTTTACAGGGTCTTCTGGGAGGAGCAGATTAAATGAGAAAAAGTATTTAAATGCAGGAGATTCCAGGCTCTGATCAAGGACAAAAAGATTACATTACCCTTCGGATGCTGGGAAGGAGAACCTAACAGGCCCTTGATATATCTCTGCTGAGCCTGGAAGCTGCTGCAGTCAGAGAGATTTGACACCACTGTGGCATTGCAGGGCTAGAGGTAAATTTGTGTTAAGTGCTAGAGGAAGCAGTGGTAGACTAACTCTTATGAGCCTAAGAAGACAGCGTCAAAAAAAGTTGTCTTTTGCCTTTGAAGTGGAGGCTGGAGACAAGCATGGAGAAGGCCAAAGGAACTTTGTGATTCTCAGTGTGCAAATGATACCAGTGTACATCTACAACTTATTAGTACTTACACAGATGCTTGCCAGTAGAAGAGCATTTTAATCCATCTTTATTTTGCACAGATTCTGGACTTAGTGGCTTTTTCAGAATTGTGTCTTCAGCATGGCTGTGTGACACTGTGTTGTGTTGTATAGAAAGCTTGTCAGAACTTCAGTTTCCCTTCTGTTTGATGGGGGTCGTATTTCCTTTCTCCCAGCCTTTATTTAGCTTATAAACTATGGCTCCTGGGATAGAACTCTTTTATTGCGTGTTTCTGTATTGTCTCATACAAAAAGACCCTGATCTCAGCTGAAGCCTGTAAACATCACTGAAATATAAATAGATAATAATAAATAGATGATTTTGACACAAAATGGAATTTTATATTCTGGAGAGTGAAATAAAATATGTACTAAAGTCCACTAAAGTGTAACCATGAGATCAAATGATGAAATTCTTCTGGCAACAAAGAGTTGACACAAATTTGTGAGATTAAACTGAACCAGCTCAACAGAGGCTTGTTCTGGTGGTTTATTCATATAAAGTATATGAAAAAATTAAGTGAGATGATCAAATTACCCTCACAGCATGGATTTTGACATGGATGTAGACTAAGTGAGTCACCGGAGGACCGAGCAGGTGCGTTGTTCTAATTATACCCTCAGTCTTGTGAGGAAGGAGCAAACTTCCCGGTTGCTTCCCTGGTGGAGATAAGGTGTTATCAGCCATCAGCAAATGAGAGGGGAGAACAAGGACAAGGCACCTGATGGGAGAAGGAGCAGGAAAGGGGGAGGCAGAGAGAGCATATTCATAATGCTACTCATCTTTTTAAAATGTGTACACATATCTACTCTGAGCCATTTGGATGCCACTTCTGGTACTCATTTCTTGTGTCTCCGAGTAACCCTTCCTTATGGTGAGGCACAAAAAATTCTTTTTTAACATTTTCTCTTTTCTAGTCTTGCAGTGAAATATCTGGCTAAATATAACGATTTATTTTGTTTATTAATTAATCAACAACAGGCATACTAGGAGTTACAATCCAAACAGTCCCCCACACAGGTTTTTATCACCATATATTATACCCCCAGGGAAATACACATCTTTTTTTTCAGGAGCATAAATGGACATTTCTATAAATTGCAACTACTTGGGTGCATGTAATATGCAATATTATTCATCTTTGTATTCCAGGTGAATCCAGACTAGACTACCAGCCTCTAGGGGAGTCTGCTTCATATAATTATCAGCATTCAAAGAATGATTGTAGATGTTGTAGCTTAACAGCAGGTGAATGGTCCTTATCTGAATATTAAATAAAGTGCAACTAGATTTCTAGGTTATCTCTGGCTAAATGTTTGCAAAGTCATTAGTGAAAGCATGCAGCTATAATCCCAACCACTCTTCTTCTTACAAAGGATTTCCACTTTTGTTTTTAATTCCTTTACAGGATGAATTGTTCATCTCCCCTTCCTATACACATAATCTTGTCCCTTGGTTGGACTACCAGAAACATCAAGGAAGCTGCCTTGCAAGTAGTACCTACACTCTTAGGTTGGTTTTTTTTTTTTAATCCTAAACAACAAAAGAAATCCAGGGAAGAGTGACACAGAAAGATTTATTGTTTCCTCTAAGGACTGTCAGAGCTCTGAGCGTTGGGAAAAGGATCTTTAGTGAACTACTCCTTTGTCTTCCCAAGTTCTGGGAACTTCAGCTCTATATTTGGTTTCTTTGTTGCGTGATCCAAGAGAAGAATTATGTATTTATTTAGTAAAAACCTTTTATTACTATTTTAAAGTATGGGATTTAATATATTTGAATGCTGTTTTAGGAGATTGATAGAGAATGCTATGTGAATATAGAAGATAGTAGTTAGAAGAAAATTAATAGCAACAAAGAAAAAGAACAAAAACACCCCCTGCTGAGCAGAAGGGAACAGACCAGAACCAGCACAGGAAAATTACTGGAGAGAAAGGAAGAAGAATTACCGTGGCACAAAATAACATAGGATTTTTGAGGCACACCTCGTGTTTCAGTGACGTGGAAAGCACAGTGATCCTGCTAGAGAGCCACTTTGAAGAGGAATGTTCCAGATGGACATACTCTACAACAAGGTAGACTGGGACATCAGCTGCATCCTTTGCCAGGCACCAAAAAAGCTTTACACCCACTAAAGCCTGGCCATCAGTGGCAAAGCATGTTAGTACAATAACGGAATGTTATTTTAATTGAATATAGAAAAACCTGAATATTAATTGAATATTATTTAACAAAAAGTATATCTATATATAAATCAAACAGCAAATGCAATCACCCCAAAATGGAACCATCACTGCAGTAAGCCACATAATATTTATTTTTACATGGCTTCCCATTTATTTTGAGCTGTATCACGTGCTGAGTTTTCAGCATGACGTAAGCTACCATCCTTAGTTTTCAAGCACTATACCTCTCATTCCTGCTGTTCCAGGCTTCTGCAGATGTGGGCAGAAGTTACTACGCCTGTCGACAAGGCTTTCTGCTCATCTTTGCAGAAATGCAGAGTGGAAACACCTATTCAAAGAGGGAGGAAGGAAGAACACTAAGCACAATTTTGTGTTTAACTCTGAACTATCCAGCAAGCCATACACTCTCAGGGACTAGGGAATACAAGGGACTCTGCTTCTACGTGCCAAAGGCCTGTTCCTTCCAGTAACAAGAAACAGAGAGAGCTTTTTCTATGTATTTTTGCTTAAAATTATGTAAGAATGTAAAGCTTGTAAGTTTTGGAAGTGCATTGATTCACATTCTTCCATCAAGAAACGGGTATTCTGTAGCTCTCTCATTTTTCTAGCGTTATTTCCTGGGACATCCACAGTCAATGTTACCGTGGGCTCGTTCTGGGCCTTGTACCTATGCTATGGTTGCCAGAAATTTAGGGAATAGAGGCTAAAGACATGTGGGTTTTTCCAGTGCCATATTCCTAAGCGTATTTATATGAAAGTGAACTGCACAATAATTACTGAATCGGTCCCAGTATTCCTGTTTTCATAATGTTAAAAAGAAAAAAAAAAACTAAAAAACTGAACAAGCAGTGCTTTTTGGTTGTGTTTACAGTTATGATGATGTGTTAAAGGGATGGGCTCTCACACATTTGGGCAGGAGCCTTTAGTTGCCGTTTGGGGACTCCTTCCTCTCGGACCAGAACTACTCTATTTTGACCAGAAAGAACTGCAGAAGTTAACAACTGTTTTCTATTTGTTGTTTTTACATGTATTTAAAAGTAAGAAGTAAAAAGGTTCACCCAAAATTGTTCTGCATAGTTCAGAACCCAAATTTTCATTGTTGTTCAAGTGTGAGTGACCTGCAGTAATTGGCATTAGTACCGACATCCTTAAAACATGCCCATTTTCTAACAATGCTTTTTAGCAATACCTGACCTCATGTTATTTGTATTAATTTCTATTTTTATAATCTCTTGAAGCACTCACACACCTCCTTATTTAAAAATAAGCCCTTTAACAGGCCATCCACACTTAGAAGCCAATGGCCAAGTCCCAGTCCAACTGAAGCTGGTGGAAATTTTGACATTTATTTCAATGGTGAAATCATAATTGGTCGAAGCGTACGGTAAAGGGGAAGATGATTTGTTTAGGGAGTGATGAGGGTTGGCTTTGTCCCTGTCATCAACCACATGCTGGCTGATTTAAGGATGAAACTTGGACCTGCTCACAGAGGCAATCAATCATTAGACCGGATGCCCTTGTTCAGCTAGGCTAAGCAGTGGGACAAACACAAGAATGTAATGGGAGAGCAAAAAAAAAATAGTTAAGTCTTCAAGAACCTGAGAATCTCTCATGTTTCTATATCATATCTTCAAAAAGCTTCAAAAAAGCAACGAGTTTGACCAGCATATGGCTCTTCTGCAGTTGATTGACTGAGATTGGACTTTGTGGTTTTAGTCACAAGTTTCACCAATTTCAGAGACAATATTTCCATGTGGGAGAGCTGGACAGAACAGCCAGAACACATACTAGCTGTAATCTGAGGTTGACATGTATGCTTTCCATCACAGGTATGGACACTTGCCCATCACGTCAGCAGGTGCTGCCAGGCACACAAAGGACAGCTTCCTGAGGCATGGTCTATAGCTTTACCCGAGATGATCTTGTGATTTTGGTCTTCTCAGCAGATCTGTGATTAGGCAGAGTCTTTAAATGTGCATGTACTAAAACAGCTTCAGCAACACAGACCTCCTGTCAAGCACTATGGTCAATCCTGTAGTACATATTTTACAATTGCATAATATGTATATTAGGTATGTGGTTGTTTCTAAGTCTATAGTGCATAGTTGTCTGTCAAATTTCTGATGGAAGAAGATTGTGAAGATACAACCTGTGCTCTGGCTGCTTGGTTCCTATCCAGAAGTGAGAATCGGTAACGCCTTTTCAGCTTCCCTTGTGCAGAGATCCTGATAGGCATGGACCCGATCCGCTGCCGTCCCTGCCTGCCCTCTGGGATGTAGATTTGGGTAGGAACTGCAGGGAGGGTGGATTGACTACATTCTGGGTTTGCCACCCAGCAGCCCAGAGGAGCCACCGCCAATCCTTGTAAATTCAGCCATTTTCATAACACAAGGAGGCGAACCCTGACCCAAAGCTCTGCACCCCTGGTGCTCCCTTGACTGCTATCGAGTACGTGCCCAGACATTTACTGCCCTCAGCCTTTTCAGTGAAGTCCGACAGAGGCCCACAGCAGGTAAATGACTGCTAGCCATAGAAACATTCCTGTGTAGGAGAGGGTGTGAGTTATGCAAATATCTCCTCTATAAATCTGTTATGTGGCTTGGGAGAAAAACAAAAACGCCACTAAAAAATTTGCTCCAAATTTGGCCACAGTATAGTTTTGCTAGTTCAAAGAAATGGAACTAACTTTATTGTTGTTTGTGTTTGGATCAAAGAAAATGATGAAAATAAACATTAGACAGAATGATAATCAACACTGGAAAACAAATGTTTACTGAAGATTTTCTTCTGTGTTCTCTTACCAGCATTAATAATATTTTCTTTTTCTAAAGTTTTCTTGCTTCCTTCAAAGAGATTGATTTCAGTAGAAAGAACAAACATATGCAAATAAACTGAATGATGTTATACCCCCTGCCCCTATCCCCCCAAACTGCATCAGATAATTCCATATTGTTAGTCTGCATTACATTTTTATCAGGTTTTTGTCTTAATCAGATATGAAGCTCTTGCAGTACATCTCTAGAACTGGGCTGTGACCCTGATGTGACTCTACAGCACAGAAGCAGCCTTAACCCTGCTGTAATCTAATAGTTCAAATTTAACGGATTTGTTTTTTCAGTGGAAATAATGGCTTCCTGTCACAAAACAGAGCCACAGATTACATATCTGATAAATGGCTTTGGCATGATTTTTTCATGTAACACGCAATTAACAGTGCTTTTCCTAAGATTCATGGTTTAAGGATTTGGTGAAAGCATTAATAAGTTCATTACTATGCATTTTCTGAAAAAGGAAAAAATAATTCTACATGTCTGCTAGTGCTTTAAAAACAAATAATACTTTGCTTAGAAAGAGCTCACCTATCCTTCCCAGTGTTAATTCAGCCTCAAAACACTATACTGAAATTATTACCACTGAGCGCTGATGTATTTTTTCATGAGGCATATAATCATAATTGATAACCCAAAATGTAAATAGGGTAATTTTGATTTTATAAGCTACCACCCATTCAGATACTGAAAATTTCCACATTACGGCTATAATTGTTTTTTGTCATGCCATAACCCCCTAAACATTATCAACTAATTAATAGCTGAGCAATACATAAGGAGATACACAGTCCTTCCATGGATAGTGCTACAGATTTTGAAGGAGTTCATTATCTTCACTCTGGTTTTGAACTCGCAGTTCGGAATTGCTCGTGCTGCCTTCGTTGGTTATCTCCAGCCCACCCAACCACCAGCCTCACCCTGCTGCGTGTCGCTAACTCCCGGCGTTTACAATGAGGTAATCATCACCTTGTAGTTCATTGGTGTGAATGCTGGTCAGATGGCCTGTATTTTATTAACAGAAATAGGGTCACAAGTCAAATACATGCTTGGGGTCAGTGAGCAAATACAAAAGAAGATTAGAGGGACAAAAAAAGATGTGACTGGAGGGCTAAAATCCCACTGGGGGTTAATCGAGCAGAAATGTATCAAAGAATGTAAACTACCCTTTCTTTTGTTATTCATCGTACAGGATGCAGTTCCTATATCCTGCTGATTCCAGTTAGAGCATCATCTGCAGGACGCTATCTTTTAATGACCTCTTTGTACAGAGCCTTACAGGGGGACTTCCAACAATACTACTACTTACTGCTATTACTACTACTGAAACAGCAACAACAATAACAAGAATTAAAACTGCCTAGTGTAAAAATATAAATTACAAAGACTTGCTTCACGTAATATCATACCATGCAAAGACCGCCCTCAAAAAGAAGAGAAAAATAGCATTCAATGTCACTTTTCTTTGATTCTCTTCTGCCTTCAAGACAAAAAGACTGGACCAAGAATTCGCTTCACAATGACACTGATCTAGTGCCTGCTTGCGAAGCAAATGAATTAATAAAAATATTTCTGAAGGGATGGTATTGCATTGCTATAGTTTCAGTTTTTCAAGAAGGACTGTCCTTTCAAAAGACAGAACAAAAAAAGAGGTACCATCCCTGATCTCCACAGTAAGTACTGGGCTTGGTAGGGCCCAAACGGCAGCAGTCAAGAGAAATCCTAGGGTACTTACCAAGCAGCAGCTGATTTTCTCTTCTGATACATGTTCATCACTCTTTCTATGCCAAGAAGCAGAATATCCTGCCTTATTTGAACTATGCACATTTGTCTAATTCTTTAAAATCCCAGCAGTAGAAAGATTCCCTTTTCATCATTTTCCATTTATTATGCTTGTAGCTACATACGGTAATATGAATTCTTCTATCCATGTCTATGGCACATCTATAGATTTTATGTTTTCACACATCACATGAAAAGTATATTTCAAAACTATTGCATTATCATGTGCCAGAATAATATTGCTATGGAAATGCAGACACATTATCAAAAGTACAGTATAAAGCAAGGAAGTGAGAGTCAGGAAGGAAGGAATCCTTAGTTCTACAACTACGTGCCACTGACTTACTGTGCAATGTTCATAAAGTCTCTTAATCTCATTTTGGCATGCTTTATATAGAAAATAAGCAATATGTCCTTCTGCAAGGCTGAAATAAATGTTAACTGGTCCAATCATGCCCTTCAAGAGCAAAATTAGGATTTCTGTCATCAGCCTCGAGATGAGCCAAACCAGGCTCCAAGATTGTAAATCTTTATGTTCAAAGAACAAAACTACATAGATGAAAATTTCAAGGCCAGATACAAACTGTGGTAGAGTACTGGAGGATGAACATGAAACAAAATACTGTACACGTATTTCTTGAACTGAAATCAAAGGCTTCCTTAATTACCTATCTAGCTATGTATACACCTTTTCCCATACAATTTATTTTCACACATTATGTACCTCCTCCAGGCATATGTGTATTTGATCCTGAATCTTTTAGCAAAGTATGTATCTAACATATATTGTCCCTTAAGTTTTAAACTAAGTGTGCACTCAAGTGTTTTGCTGGACCAGGTTGCACAGCATTTTGCAGGACTGAATCTTCACGGGGCTGCACTCAGGATCTTCCTCCTCTTTGACGAAAGGGTGCTATGACAGCATGCACACTCTGTGTCTGCCATAAGATCAGCAGCCGCGATATGGACACCCACATACGGATTTTCTTCACAGAACTGATCTTAAAAACGGACAGGTCCGCTTCCTCCAGCTATCCTGGCAGGCAGTATTTACCTGATGATCCAGAGGTACCAACTCTAGCTTTACACAGCTTATTTGTAAGTTACTGGGCTGGAAATCACACATTTTAGAAATGTTTTCTGAAGGATATGGTCATATTTTCTTCCCTCAGAAGTGTTTAATGTTGCATGTTCATTACATATTTTAGTGTTCCTTAATTTAAAAGATTTTTAGAAAATACAAATTATCACAGAGTGGACTTAGACATGCTTATAAAATATAATAGTTATTCAATACACAAAAAAACCCTATACAAAAAAGAAAAACTCTTATACTACATTGACACGCAATTAGTGTATTTCTAGTTATTTGAATCCTTTCTGTGGAATACAGACCACTAAACACAACATGCTGAAGTCTTTCTGCTTAGTGTAAAAGCACTACTTAGAAGACTTAACTTCTTAATAATGTAGTCAAAATATTTTAAGAAATCTCACTTTATGTAATATAGTTGATTCCCTTTGCGTCTATGTTATGTGGAGGAAACACAGTATATACTTTGGACAGCAGTGCTGAGATGTATTGAGGTTTTCATAATGCCAACACGTTGTATTACTACTTAAAGGCTTGTGAATAAGAATTTTACTACAGTCACAATATATACATTGGGCTCTGCTCATAAATTGATCACTCAAATAAAAAGAAAGGAATGGTTTTGATCTGCAAAGAAGATGGGCAAAAAGTAAGCCTCCTCATCTTAGCTCTGCATTAGGGAAAAAAAATGAACTTTGATCTATCATATTGCAGAGCTGCTTGTATTTCAATGGCAATTTATCAATTCTTTAATAGTCAAGGATCCCAAGTAGTAAAAGCTTCTTAGACATCCTAATCTAATAGCCATTATTTTAAATTTTTATTCCGTATGACTTACTGTTCAGAAGCAGGAAAGCAACATCGTTTCTTAAGAATTCTCTGTTTTATAAGAGCTGATGAAATGGAGTCCAATAATATTAATTGCGTTCTTCCTCATAGTTTAAAACACAATGCAGAATCCCACCTTAATATCTTAACATTTCTTACCTAATCTAATAGATAGCACTGTGCATCGGCAGTGGGACTACCTTAAGGTCAGGATACAGCAGCATCACCCCTTAAGGGAACGCTTTCTCCTTTTGGGATTGCAGCACTCTACTTGCTTCTGCCACCAGTATCATCACCCTGCCCACTGCTGACAGTGCTGGGCTGTGGGCTGGAGGCACGGCTCTGCCTGGAGTGACCCCTCCAAGCCCCAATGTGGGTGTCTTCCACCCTGTGGGGAGCAATTAGGAAGCTTTCTCTGTGCTCCAGCCACCATGAGTGCTTCAATTTGTCTTTATAGGGGATATAAAAGGGTTCTCTGCTTCCTCCCCCAACACCAGGTGGGTGGGAGAATCTATCCCAAGGTGAGGGACCCAGCTCCACGGTGAGTCCCAATTTTTTTCTGGGTAAGGCGTGCCTTGTATTCCTAAGGCAATAGAGACGTGAGGATATTTAGCACCCTGTGGGCCTATCACAGAAGTGAATCTGAAATAAGCTTAAGACTGGCTTGTTTTAAAAAGTTTACCTTGGCAAGTCCAAAGCATAAGGAGCAGCATTTCAGACTGCAGATCTAAACCTGCATGTTGTTATTGCTAAACATTAAACCCTAGGGTCAGAATTCCCACAGCCAACCACTCCGACTCGAAAATACATCAATGTATTTGCTACATGGGAACCATACTCACAACACATCTTATCATAATGTCACAAAACACATAAAATTACAAATCAGTTTTAAGGCAAAATACATGACAGCAAAATATAAGTACACAAAAACTACATTAAGTATCAGTCTTCATTTGTCCCTACCTCTTCAACTTACCTCTCAGTTCAAAACTACTCACTGCAGTGCACAGCTTGAGATAGTCTAAGATCCATTTTAGAGTGGACTGAAATATAAATGACAGTTCGCACTACACATGAACATAGACAACTGTATAAAATATTTAAATAAAGACAGAAAAGAACAGAGGAAACCAACAGAGCCTTTGGCAGACCCAGCCTTTGGGAATTTAGCAGCTTGAGATTCATTGCAAATTTCATCTTTAATGTTATTTTTAGTTCAATATTTTGTAGCACTCAGAAGTAAATCTTTGTGTGCTGTCTCTCCTCCTCCTGCTTGTGCTGCTTCCTTTTCTGATCTTTTTTTTTTTTTTTAAAGAAACCTAATATATTTTCAATACAATTGATTTGTGACATGTTTTGTGATATTTGTTAAAGTTATTCTGTTTCTTCACACAATTCAGTGAAAACCACCGTTGTTTCTCTCTAAGTGCTGAATATTGATTGTTATAACTGAATATAAACTAGACCCCCCCAATAGTCTTTGTTCCACCACACCTTGTGGTGCCTTGAATTCTTTTACATTCATTTTGATTCTCGGGTTAGGGTCAAACTCTTTTTTTAAATCTCTCACCACTGCTCCAAACACTGCCACATAGGGAGTGCATTTGCAGAGCAGGTTTGACTTTACCCTGGAATCTGCTGGTTTTTCTCTGTAAAGCAATCGGATTGGAATGCTACAAAATTGTGCAGGACTGGAAGATGCTGCAAAGAGGGCGTGTGGATAACTACCATCTGCAGGAAGATACAGACACTGGTTCTGCCTCACACCATCTCTCTTACCCCCTCCTGCCTTGTGTGGGTTGAAATGCGTTAGAGTGGGGAAAAAAACAGATCTTTCTGTACAGCTTTCTGCACACAGGGCTCCCTCGGGGCCACCTTGCCTGTTGCTGTGCCACAGAAGTCAAGACACTTGTTGGCCCCTTCTCTCATTGTCCTGTCTTTGGGCAGAGACCAAAGAAGCCAAGAAAAACTACAAGTGTAGGCAAACTAGTGGATTTCCACAGGTCAAAGCAGGGTGCAGAGTAGCAGCATGTCAGCTGCCCCACTGCGAGCATCCGTACACATGCCTTTGGCCCTTTGGCCCCCTTTGCTCAGCACCAAATGCAAAGTAACTCAGATGCAAGTGGAAAAGAAACAATAATACTTACGTCAGATACTGGGGAGTTCATATGTGAATACAGCAATTACTGAGAAAATCTAAGTTCATACCCTGGTCTATCCCATTGCATATTGGTGTCTCTCCATGCCCAGGTGTCTTGTTCAAAGTCCTTTTTTTTTTCAAATTGACTTGGCAGGCTTTTCCCCTTCCTCCTGTTGCAGAGAATGCAATGAGCATGCCCTCCTATTAGAATACTTATGATTTAGTAGTTGTGCCACAGATTGTGCCGTAGTAAATATACTCTTTTCACATTTCATGGAACTGACAATAGCTCTGTGATGTAACATGAGAAGGGAACCATGTCGCAGACGTAAAATAAGACTATTTGTGCAGTATGATCGCCAAAAAACTACGTTTGTTTTAATTAATTCTAATTTTTTCAGGCTCCAGTTGGAGTAGGAAATTTTTCCTTTTTTCATGGACAGATTTGCAAAAGGAAGACAAAAAGCTTGCCTGGTCATAAGGGCTTAAAATTGGAAGAGAGGCTTTTTTATTTCAAAAGCCTTATTTCTAACATACAGAGCCATTATTCAACAGTTCCCACAAATGCAGGGACTAGGAGTCCCAATTAAATGACCAGGCATCAGTCTTAAAACAAACCAAAGAAGTACTTTACCCTCACAGTGCATAATGAAATTACAGAACTCATGGTCACAGGATGGTGTGGAGGTCAAAAGTGTAAATGGAACATAAAAGGGATTACACGAAATCATGCAAATGAAATCCATCACTAGCTACTAAACACGGTGATCAAGATCCAGCCTCCAAGTCAAAATGTCTGAGATACCAATCCTCAGAGGGCAGAAGCACACAGGGGAAGAAGGATTGCTCTAGATGAGTGATATATCAGAGTTCATACACTTTTTCCCTAGGCATTTGCTCCTTCTCACTCTCGTGGTCTGCATGGACATTTTGTCTGATTCAGGATGGCAGCTCTTACGTATGTGCTAAAGTTTTCAAAAATCCTAACTCATTTTATTTGACACTGTATATTTTAGATTTTTTTCCAGTTTAAATTCAAGATAATTAGGAAAAAAATAAAGCCTTTAAAGAGTCAAAGGGCAAAAAGAAACAAAAGTACCCAGAAAAGATGGAGACCCAGAGTTCAGAACGTCATGTTTTGCCATATAGTTGTGCTTCAGGATCTCATTTTGCACTAAAAAAAAAAAATTATTTCCATCCCATGGTTGCAAAAAAGGAAGTTAACAATACAGAAATCTATGGAGTGTCCACCTTCCTAAGTCTGCTAAGAGACTGAAGCATACCTGACAGTTGAGAACCGTCTTGGAAATCTGAAATAGGTCCCTGTGGCCCCTGCAGCGCTGAAAACGCTGCTCACCATCGCTTTCACTGCATTGAATCATCTGGGCCTCTCCCTTTCTGTGTGAGTCAGGTTTTGAAAACTGAGCCTCCTCTAGCCTGTAGGATTCATAAACACCTGCCCCATTAACCCAGTTTCGCTATTTGTCTAATGACAACCACAAGTAACGACCTGACTCGAGTCATGTCAATATTCTGCCAAAAACTACCATTTTGCCCTCTTAGCCACCTCCTCCCACCCACCCATAGGTTATGGAACTGCGGGAGAGTTGCCAGAGAACTGCAATAAAAAGTAGGAAATGACATATACAAATAAAATTCACTTACCTAAAAGCCCTGTATGTCAGATCTCTTTGTGCTGCCTCCTCCCCCACCATTCACTCCTTTACTTCCAGTACTTGTTTCTCCTCTCAATTTCCTTTTCCTTTGCTGCCCTTTTTATATACATGTTCTACTTTCTGTTCTTCAACCTCCCCATATTTTTATGCCCTAGGTTTTTTTTCCTTTGGCTGATAACGAATAAATGAATGCTTTCATAATTTTTCCTTGCTTTAGAGCCAGTAAAGTATCATGGCATCACTTTACCTTTTTTGCTCCCTCTTCACAGTTTTTCTGCTGCTGGTTGTGGTGTTGTTTTCTACTTTTCCTCTGGCCTTCCTCCATAGCAATCAATTCCTTCTCAAGGAATTCCTCACAAGGGCTCCCTCTGCAGTGACTTCATGTGCGCCTTCTCTCTGCAGAGCTCCTGTCATGTCCCAGTGCTGTCTGAGATGATCCAAACTTCCAGGTGGATAGTTTTGACAGGGTGTAAAGATCATCCTAAACATGTAAGGCAATACTGAGCACTTCTGATGGAAAGTTTCTGGATGCATGGACATGGCTTCAGGGAAAAGCAGGGACACAAAATGGAGTGGAGCAGAGTTCTATGCCACTTGCCTGCGCAAAAATATCCCCTCTTGCTTAACTCTGACTAAGCTACTTATTTCATCCTTATTTCTTTGGCCTTCCAAGTGTCCTAAGTCATTGCCTACTGAGTGTACTTACCAGATCCACCCCTAAAAGTCAGGAATCTTTATCCTCGTGGATGTCCCTCTTGCCAAGGGTATATACAGTGTTAGGAATAGCACTCTGTATTTTAGCTTATAGTTGCTCACATTTTCCTGGTACTTGAAACCACTCTGAAGAAATGTCAGTCGATCCAAGCAGCTAAGTGTGCTGCTCTAATTGCTGCGTTACGTGATTGGAGCGCGCTGGCTGCAGGAGAGCCGGTGAGGCTGCACGCGAGGCTGGCCTGAGCTAAGCTGCTCCCTTGCAGGGTCATGGTTAAACACACAGTCACTACACGCGCACTTTCTTCCAGGTCTAACTACGCTACAAACCCTTCAATGCGTTTTAATTCATCCCTGTGCTTCTCCACTCCCATTAGGCACAAGCGCACGCGAGACTCAAAGGGGGAAACAACATTTCAGGCTTGTGAGGGAAGATGGTGAAAAAGCAGCAGCAGCACTAGCCTTAGTATGTATTTTCTATGCTAAGAATTGAGAGAATGAGGGACTAGGTCTGAAGTAACATCCAGGGAATGGGAAAGAGCCTCACTAGCTGAGAATTTCATGCTGCAAACATTATTCTAGAAACAATCTTTTAGTGTTTCCGTTCTTTACCTTTTTAACAGCACAATTATGACAACATCATTTGCACAGGATTTTTTTAAAAAATGCACAAGCCACCCTAATGAAATACTGTCCATAGTTCAAACAACAAAAAATATTCTCATTTGGGGTACTTTTCTCCATTTATATTAATTATCAGTTTGTCTGTGGAAGAATTGTACAATATGGGTTTTTCTTACTTGTTCATAATAGGTCATTCATTAAAGCAAATACTGGAGATTATTTTTTGTGTCAGTGGATACAGGATGCCATCTGGGAGCTGCAAAAAAAATTAATAAACTCAAGCAAAAAAAAATAAATTAAAAACATGGAATTATTTGCACTTACAGAAACCAGACAAATATTTTAAAAAAGCCAGGGCTATCGGATGGGCTATAATAATTGGCGTGTTGTCCCTTTATACATGCAGTGCACTTACTCACAGGAGCACTTGGTGGCTTCCTCGGTTGGGCTCACAGTGATTCACCCTCTCCATTGCCCCTGGGTCTTGCCCTTGTGCTTCTCCGGAGCTTCCCACACCCCTCCGGCCCTGGGGCTCACCTGTGCCGCATGGATGCTCTTTGCCATTTCTTCCTGCAGCTTTATTTCATTTTTCAGTTTTTTGCTTCCTTTTATCCCAAGGTGCTTTTGACCAACTCTATAATGCAAGGCTTTCTGTGATATATTGTCGGTCTCCACCTTGGGTCTGAAACCAACAGGTAGGTCAGAAAGCCTCTCTTGAAATGTGAGATTGTCTACTCTGGCTCCAATTCTAGAGTAATCTAGTGTTCACCTTTCTGGGGTCAGGTGGATGAGTTAAATTAGAAGGGGGATGCCTACATCCAACAATATGCCTAAATCGCAACAATGTAGTGATAAATATATTAAGATGAATATGGCCATATGCCAATTTTTTCCCCTCATAAATAAGACTCTTGTTTACCAAATGTTCAATTTTGGTTATGTCACTATAAAAATCAAGCAGCTGGTAATTCAGGCTTGATTAGCAGGTCTCCAGTTTTGATTAGTAAATTACTCTAGTAATCAAGGTTAATTCTCATTTCAGAGCTATGCCACAGATTTTATTTCTTCCAGAGAACTGGATTTACCGCTCTGGAGAAGGAATATTTTAATAAATATTAGAAAAATATCCAGAAATAGAAATCAAAAGCAGATCCAAATGTTTTTTGAAATATGGGGAACCAGTGCAGCAACACTGTTCAAACATGAAACGGTTAATGTCCTAGGAATAAAATTCCAGACTGTAATTTTGCAAAAGATTTCCACATAATATATGCAGATATTGCATTGCTAATTCCTTTTACCTAGTGCTTCTATTTCTATCTTTAAAAATTGTTTTCTTTGGATCATCGTCTTTCATTTTAAAAGGAAAAAAAAGTATATAGAGAGGCTTAAAAAGAAGCCCAAGAGACCATTATTAGTATAAAGATAAACAGTAGAATGGATTCTAACTGAGCCAGAAAACATCACTGCAGAATTTACATAAAATTTAGTTTTCAACCAAGCACATTGCACATCCAGTTCCAGTTCATCTCATAATGAATATTTAAGCTTTTGAATGACCCACATGTCCCATAAGTGAACAAGAGTCCCCAAAAGCCATCATTGTTTTAGAAGAGGCACAATATTAAAAACACTGAGAATTCACTAGGGATCTTTTTTCCTTTTTCCATGAAACTTTTACTAAATCTTTAGGCCTGTAAACCCTGTGATTATTTGAGCCATACAAGTCTGTCAGTGATCTGAGGCTGGATAACAAACCCTTATACATTTTTTAATTAGGATAACATTATTTCTTAGTCACAGCTCTGGTCCAGATTCTGTGTATCTCTCTCACATCACTTTTGTATGATTAGAGACTAAATTATCTAAAATAAATATGAAGATCTACTTTATCTACTTGGTACTGCTTGCTTTCCTCAGATAGGAAAGCACAGGCAATTTTCAGATACACCGTAGTATTCCACTCAAAATATTTAGATAACTTTCTCCCCAAAACCACAGAAATAATTACTGAACAAGTCCCAAAATATATGGGTATAGAGGCACCTTACTGAAAATACAGTGAACACTGATTCAATACAAAGTTATACAATTCCCAGGTACTTTGAGAGAACAACACACCCCCNCTAGATAAATGTGCTATGTCCTTTTGTAAAAGGCTAGAAAGGAACGTGGACTTTACTTCTGTTTCCATGGCTTTATGCCACTGGAGCAATTTTGTTACACAGCTATGAGCACTTTCATTATGCCAGTGGAAACATAGAGGGGTTTGAATCAGACCAGGATGAACTATATCTTCTAATTTGGAGGATGGCAAACAGAAAATGCTTCAAAAAGTTTCTTCCTAGTGCTTGAAAGTCAATAGAGCCGTCTCATGGTCTGAAGTGAGGAGATTGTTATCCTTCCTGCATTTTTCCCTATATAAGGAAGACCTAGATATTTAACATTAGGTCTTATCTGCATGGTTAATTTACAGACCAGCATCTAATGACCTAAACACTGGTGGAAATGGAAAGCAACCTGATCTGTGAAGATTTATTGAAGATTAGCCCTTAACTTATTCAATTCAAATCCTAATATTCGAGTAGAAAGTAAGCATATGCAGATCAGATTTACTGAGTATATTACGGAATTGTCTCACTTTCACACATCAACAACTTAGGAAGCCTCACACTTTGCAAGAGAAGAGGAAAAAAGAATATACTTTCAGGCAGAAAGTCTGTAAACCAAACATTATAACTCTGGAAAAAGTGTGCGTGCTTCTCCTCGTCTGTCTTACACGTGCAAGACAAGATTCACCTGGGGAGGAAAGGGGTGGGGTGTTGGGGGAAGCAATTATAACCAAGTCATTGCATTAATAGGGGACTTCCACAGATTTTTGGCTCATCTCCAGTCGTACAACCGCTCCTTGAATCTGCCAGATTTTACTTACTGCTTTTGCGCATGTTTTTATTTTTGGCTTTGGCTTTCCTCTCCTTTGCAGTTCTTCCAAGTTACATGGGAGGAAGCACACAGCTGTCATTCCTCAAGAACAGCACAGGAGACAGTGGCCTCCGTAACCACCTCTCCCACCAACAGCTATGATGCAGGCTTGTACAAATAGCTTAGGATTCTTCCCAAGCTACATTCTTGGCCAAACCGACTGTTTCCCCAAGACTTTGTTGAATTATAACTAGCAGCTGAGGTCTATGGCTGCAATATGGGTAAAGCTATAGTTGAGGATATTAACAAAATTCAGACTAAAATTCCAAAATACAGCCCCCAGAAGATTGCTTTGTGTTGCTTCTGCAGGAGATAAAAGCTCTGAACGGGAAGTAACAGCTACCTCTAGACCTCTTGTGCAAAGACAGGGTGGCACACAGCTAACTATGCTGGTTATTCACCGGCCTTTTGCCAGCCTCCAAGCAACCAACGTCAACGAAATACGACCCCTACAATCTTGTTATCCTTGGCAGAACAATACTTTCCTTAAAAGCAGCCTGGCCTAGCGTAAATGAGAGAAGTCGTAAGGTTTCAGGAAAGGTATTTATTTTATCCACAGGTAGGACTGCATCACTGAATGTGATAGTCTCTATTTAAGGTGGTTAATAATATGTTATGTTACCTGTTTTGAATAAAGACTATAGGCCAACTCCTGCCCTGGCTCAATCCTATTGAAGTCAATTGTTTAGCCTGAAAAATGGATTATAGGATGTGGCTATAATTTATGCATATGAAAATGAAGAGAACTTTACTTTAGAAACACTATTCTTACTTATGTGCACTGTAGTATTGCCTAGAACCCAAGATTCTTCATGCAGGATGGTATCCAAATGCACAGGAAATATAAGCATGGTCCCTGCCCCACAGAATCTTTAATCTAAGCAAAAGACAAGAGACAGCAAACAGATGGGGAGAGGGGCAGAAGCGACAAGGTAACTGGGAGATAATTATGATCACTGTGCAGTCACAGCACATCAGCTGCTTAACCACGATCATTTCTTTTAAGGTGTCACAGCAGAGGAGAGTTTTAAGGAAGGATGTGAAGAAGGGCAAGTGTAGTAGCTTGGGCAGATTTTTTTCAGGAGTGGACCCTCATAGGAGAAAACAAAATGAGATGGTTCAAAATTTAAGACGTTGGTGATGAAATCTGTTGTGAATGGTGTATACACATTGATCCATCAGGACCTCTGAGATGTGTAAGGGACAAACAGTCTGGGGAGAGACTATGTGGGCCTTAAAACATCTGTAGGACATTTTTAGCTGCAAGGAAAAAGAAGGAGCTGACAAAAAGGGTGCATGGTGGAAGAGGGAGATGATAAAACACTAAATTTAGAAAATGCACACCTGCAGCAGTGTCAAAGTGAAGGAGCAAGGTACTCATCTCCAAAGGCCAAAGTAACCAAGGCTCTGTGCTGAGGTTCAAACAATTGTCTGAGTTGTGCTGGTCTAAAGGTTGGAGTGTACAAGAATCATAAGGTTTGTCCTAGCAAGCACAAATCTACAGAGAAAGATGTAGAAAGACATAGTATCTAGAAAGAACTGGGCCCAGAACCTGAGGTGGTGGTGATAATACAGTGGTCACACCTTTAGGTTTTGTTTTGCAAGATGCTGCTGTCGTGAAAGAGAGCTCCTGTACTTGGAAAGGTGAACACTTCTGAAACTGCTGGTAAAAGCAGAAAGCTCTTTTGGTGCGTGAGCAAAATATACAGAAAAGTGAGAAAAGCAGATGACAAAAAGAACAAAACCTCCTTTTCTAAGGTTCTAAGGCTTTTTGGTTATTTGGCTTTTTTTTTTTTTTTTTCCTCTCCCATAAAGTCAGTAATTTTTATTACCTCTCTCAAGCTTATATTTCAATAAACCAAAGAAAACAAACCTTTTTGGGTTACCTCACATGCACGCTCCATTTTTGTGTGCCGTTGTGGGAACTGCAGAAGAGAAACTTCAGTATGGAGCAGGTTACACATGCTTGTACGAGTAACTTTTTGAAAGCCTGAGCATTTGCAACTCCAATCTTACTGTGAACAAAAATAGAAAGGACAGTATGCATGCTACTGCAAAGCAATTTATATATTATAAATATGTTCAGGTGCTATCTAAACTACTGCCAGAGCTCTGACCTTGATTACAAATGATCATAAAGTACAGAATACTTTGAAGTGCCCCAAATTGTAGATCAAAATGCTTGTATATTCATCACTTTGACTAAGATCCAGCCAAAATTTTGTTGGCTAATAAAGACTGTAAATTAAACAGAAAACAGGCCCAGTAAAGAGAGGTCATGGCTGCTTTTTTAAATGCTTACAGTCCTTTAGGGCAGGATATCTGCGCTGCTTTAATTGTTCAGAGTTTCACTTTCTGTCATGGGAGCAGCAAACGTGAAAGCCTTTGTCTCATAATTCTGCAATATAAGCCTCCATGTAAACCTGATGGGTCCCTTCTCATTGGAGTTTTATTTTCCAGGCACTTTTGCAATGTACTCTTTTATGAGCAATGTGAATAAATACAAGAGCGACATTACCTATGCAAACTAAAACAGAAATAAAATGCCCAGGGTTAAGAGAAAACCAACAGAATTCTGCTTTAAACAAAACAAAACACACAAAATATTAGCTTCATTTTTCTTATTCTCCTAATGAATTTCTTCTAATCTTCTTGCCAGTCAGCATTTTTCTGAGGCACGTACCAAGGTATCCATGAGCTGATTGGCAAAACATGGCAGTGAGCTGAATTTCACTCTTAGTACTATTTCATATTTTCCAGTTTGTAAGCCAGTGATCACTTAATGAGCGGTCATCACGGGATCCTTGGGAGGATCAGATGCTTTCCCAGTCTAACTTCTCCCTTTCCACATGGAGATACATGGCAGGCAACCTGTGAACAAGCTGCCCAGCTGTGCCTGAGTGTGCAAACAAGTGTTAGTGCCCTGTTGATTTATCACACCATCACTAGTGCTAGATGTTATGAGCAGCGCTCGACGGTCTCTAATGAGCAGCCTTCAGTTCTTTGAGGACTGTTTCCAGTTAATCAAGTTTATAGAAAGCCTAGGACAGCACTCAAAAGAAATGTCTTTGGGGATCATTTCCTTAAAATATAGGACAAATTCCCACCTTTAGCCCTGATGGAAAGTTGTAACGTTCCCAGACTCTAAATGGTTTCTATATTTAAGTGAGAAAATCATTGTGACTCACCACGGAGCAGGACATTGGATGGTCTCTGATTCTGTCATATTTGTTTGCGTGAAGAGGAGCCAAGAATTAAGATTTACAAGGCAGATTATGAATTTTGTACATCTCGGTGAAAAAAGGTGGTTGTTAGAGAAAAGTGAGCCGCTAGCTTTGCAAGACAGTAATGCAAAGGGTGCAAATGGAAGGGTAGAAAATGGGAAGGTTTGAAGGAATTGAGTGCTAGCTGGGAAAATGCCCCATCATTATTTATACTAAATTCTATTTTTAGTTGGGTAAGAATCACTCTACACTAAAGTGCAGATTTCTTGCTGGAGTTTAATTAAGCCTTTAATAATTTTGGAGTCATGATATTATTTGGTAAAAGGCACTCTTTCAAGGAATTATGCAGCAGCAGAAAATAGACAATAACGAGTACTTCACATCATGTCACAGGTCCTCTGTAAAATTCACATTGTTTCTAATGATCTTTTCCTATTCTTTAAGCTGAGGATTGGCCAGATTCTGTTTTTTGTTACACCATTGTCAATCTGGAATAATAATATAAAAGTCCATTGAGTTGATAAGGATTTTATACTTTCATTAAAAAAAACCCTGAAGTCACAAATGAGACATTCCTGTGTTCCCTGTGTTTTGCACTGTTCTGTTTCTTTGTCTCCTTCCTTGTCACTTATTCTTTCTCGACCTCTGTACTTAGTTTATTCCATCCTCTCCTACCCATTCCTATTGTTACTTTTTATGGCTTTGGGTGGATGGGTAACTGGCATTAGGAAGAAAAGCCACACAGGAATTTATCCACATATATTGTGTTATCCCAAGCACCATTCCCCCTTCTCTTGGATACCTCAATGTCATTATGAAACATGCGGTGTATTTATTATTTAAAGAATATTATACAGTAGGAAAAAAGAACGCTGTGTTTTTTCTGAGGTTGTCACCTATTGCAAAATCCTGCAAACAGGATAAAGGAGCAGTTAAATGAGTACCTTAATTCGCTTGCTATTGAGAAGCTGCTACTATAACAAACATCAGTAAGACTTTTAAATCAGGCCTGTGGAACAAAGCATTCCAGTGTCATTTTTACATTAGTGATTGCAGTTGATGTCATTTTCACAAAACAAAATTATAACCAAAATGGATATTCCAGGTCACAATGCCACAAAGAGTATATAGATACATTTCCATCAATAAATCTGCCCTCTTCTTGCCCTGACATAAGTGTTCAACCCCTTGTGATTGACGTTTTTACCACTAAATTATACTATGTCTGCTTCTAGAAGAAATGTCTCCATTACAAAATTAGCTAACCATCAACATAACATAAAATAACTTCAACATGGTGTCATTTCACAAGAATATTGATTCTCACAGACTTACTGGATTAAATCCTGGTTTCCCATAAAAGAAGCAGCCATTATGTCTTTGGTAGACAGAAAAATATATATTGTGGAAAGATGTATATTGAGGTGATTAAAACTTCATCGCTGAGCTCAGAAGCTTAGGTTTTTGTCCTTTGGCAACACAAATTAAAGAAAGCAGACAAGATATTAGTTTGAAATATACATAAGAATAAGGTTAAAAACCAGCTACTACTCTGTAATTCTATTTTCCTCTGCTGGAAGATACTTTTGACTATTAGGTGCAGTAGGAAAAGTCATCAATTCTTCTAGATTGACTAGTGAGTCTGTCAAATTCTTTTCAAGACCTTACGCATGTAACTTTTCCTTACCTTTAGTGCTAATAGAATTCCTCATACTTCACAAGATGTTTTGAGTTTGTAACTGAACTAATACCTGAAAAGTCCTTGAAGTTCTTAGATGGGCAAAGCTATTTCAGAGCAAATAATCATGATATGCAGTTGTAGTTTCTTCCCACACCAAAAGTGCAGAAAGGAAAACTAATTAGAGAATATATTTTTTTATCACCACCTCTGCTTCATTTTTACAGGGTTGCCCTATATTTAGCATTGCAATAATAACAGGCTAAACTCCTTCTGGGCACAACTTTCGTGATTTTGATGACGCCACATTTGGGATAAATTTGACCCTGCTCTTTCACAGAATCTTAGAATCACAGAATCTTAGTGGTTGGAAGGGACCTTTGAGATCATCGAGTCCAACCACATGAAAAAACAAAAAAAACCAACCAACCAAACAAACAAC
>VXBJ01005694.1:42523-55342 GCA_013400055.1 Nycticryphes semicollaris
AGTTGGTCAGGCAGGACCTCCCTTTCATAAACCCATGCTGGCTGGCCCTGATCCCTCGGCTGCCCTGCACTTGCCTTGAGAGCTCACTCAGGATGATCTTCTCCATGATCTTTCCCGGTACCGAGGTCAGGCTGACAGGCCTATAGTTTCCGGGATCCTCCTTCCGGCCCTTCTTATAGATGGGCGTCACATTGGCCACCCTCCAGTCATCCGGCACCTCTCCTGTTGACCAGGATTGTTGATAGATAATGGAGAGAGGCTTGGTGAGCTCTCCTGCCAGCTCCCTGAGAACTTTTGGGTGAATCCCATCCGGCCCCATAGACTTATGTATGTCCAGTTGTCTAAGCAAATCATTAACTACTTCCTCCTGGATTACAGGGGAATTGTTCTGTTCTCCGGCCTTATCTTCCAGCCCAAGAAGACGAGCACCCTGGGGGTAGCTGGTCTGACTATTAAAGACAGAGGCAAAGGCGGCATTAAGTATCTCAGCCTTTTCCTCATCTTTGGTTGCGAGGTTTCCCCCCGCATCCAGTAAGGATGTGACCACTTGAACATCAGAGAATTTCCTAAAGGAGAAAATACCACCTCTGTGACCACAATTCACTCCTGGTACATGCAATATTTTGTGTTCCAGCCTGATTCTTCCAAATACAGAAGAAAAACAGTGCCTTCATTAAACAAGGCAAATGTAAGCTGTTGTATACAACTTTCTATCCTGCAAACTCTAACCTGTTGGCATGGTCAGAGAGCAGGGGTAAGGTGAGCAGCTGCCAAATTTCTCACTTTTCATGAAGTACTTTTCATCTCTGTTAATCTTAAAATAAGAAGCTTTGAAATCAAATGGATTCTGCACACCTGCGTAGAGAAGAACTAGGTACTGACCATGCCAGTTCCAGGAAGACCAGCGGTAACGAGGTGCAAAAGACATGAGGGAAGCATGAGGTTGCCGGGGAGGTGCCCTCAGAGTTTTGCAATTACAATGTCTGTGCACAGTAGGCTTGTATTCCTTGAAAAGCAGCTACGATGGAAAAGCACGATCCCTCAACCAGATCTCGTGTGTGTTTGTGGAGGCAGGGGCACAAGCGGGATTCTACTCAGCGGCTCCCTCTTATTCCGGCTCTGTGTGGAATGCGTATGAAAAAGAACACTTTCACCTTGGGAGAATCAGCCTGTGAGCCGCCTGTTAGTGAAGGATGGTCTGTCGCCATTCATCCCTGCCCATTAAGGCTCGAAGAGGACAACGTTACTAGTCTCTGCCCATTCAATCCTTTTTTGTTGGCACGTTACTATTTTATCATTTTGATCTTCTCCTCACTGAAGATAAAAGACACCATGGGCGGGATTCATGAATGACTACTGTTATTTATCGACCCAGGACTTTTTGAACATTTTTTTCCCCTCTGATTCATGAACCACTTTTCCATATTCGAAAAGCAGTTCATAAATCGTTCAGCACCAGCAGAAATTAATAATAATGAGTTCATTTACATAAAAGGACTCATCCTGCCAGTTGCTGATAATGTTTGAAACCAGAATCTTGTCGTCAAATGCAGTTTTTGCTGGCAGTGCAGGAAATAATCTTTTGTTTATAAATTAATAAAAATATATTTTTCCCTCTGCTTCTGTAAGGACATTTTGTTGGACAAAACTTAATGCTTTTTCCTCTTTTTTTTTAACAAATGGCATTGCCCAGCATGGCAAGAGAGATTTTTGGTAGCATTCAGAGTTAGACTTTTAAGAGAAAGGAACGTGTTTTGATTCATTTTCATTTTTTGAGTGAGGATTTCTTCTGAAGCCATTGGCAGCTGCATTTCAGGAGGGTTTGCTTGAACATATTCTTTCCTGTGGATCTGTGAGTGTTCACTCCCTCCCTCCCCAAGTTTCATTTGGAGTTTCAAATTCAAGTGAAAAAAATCCCAAGAAGAAACTCCCACGTTTCCTCTGGACCCATGACAAACCCACGAGTTTCACATGATTCCGATGCAAAACTATAATCAGTCCCAGGTTTATTTTTGGAAAAGAGGGATAAACCTGAAGGAACATTTCCGTTAAGCCAGTCAAGGGGTAGAATCTGTGAATGGATGTTTAATGCCAGCACACACATGTGGCGTGTGTGTGTGTGTTTCATTATGTTTGAATGCCGGGAACTAGTCTCCCTTCCACAGGACCGGATTTACATAATTTACTCTAATGGAGCTCCATCAAACCTACATTGCTCTATGAGAACAAGGTTTATAAAGCATAAGGGTAGGGTTTCACAACACACTAATGCCTAACCTACATCGCAGGCTCTTGCTGTGAAAAGAGACTTGCTCTCTCCCCACCCCAAAGCCGTGTGGTCCTGCTATGCAGTGGGACAAATTTGAAGGAAAAATAACACATCCAAGCCCATGCATTTACCTTTGGATGACCAGCCTGGCAGGGGGCACTACCACACACCCATCACCTCAGCACTTTCCTGGATAGCCCCAAACTCCTCCAGGTGCAGCCTGGGAGTTTCTGTGGCTTCTCAAAGCATCTTCTCTCCCCATACACCGTTCATGGAGACAACATGTCCACAACAAAGTTCGTTTTCCACTCCAGAGCCCAAGCCTAAGTACTCATGGCAATAGCCAACCTTGGCACACTTTACGTTGCTTTTTGCAATCAGATCCAGCTCTTCTCAAACAAAGCTATGCAGCTGAAAAACTCCACCACGTACCGTTTTTCCAAGTTACCCAACAGAGCACTCAGACTTGCAAGGGAGTAAGTGAAAAAGCCACATGAACATTTTACACAAAAATTGGCCTAATTCTCTCTTAGTATTTTGAAAAGAATAAAACGCTTGAGTGTCAAGTATCATTGGAAAAGAGCAGAAATTCTTCTTAGCTTGTTTATTTCTTTATGTACAGCACCATTATTGGAAATTGCGACGTGGGATATGATTTGCTGGTTTATTCAATTTCTTAGTGCTGGAATTTGTCATTTGGTATTATGATTTTTATTTGTATTTAAGCTATTGTTTGGCAAACAGAACAGAGTGTTATCACAAAGACAGACTAGAAGCTGGAAATGTGTATTATAAGTCTGATCTGTGTAATATGTATGTATATGGCTTCAGTAGAAAAGCTACTTTAAAAAACAACAACAAAAGGCCTGAATTGTCTGTTCCTACTTTTGCTCTTAATTGGTGACATCTGTGTTTGTTGGGATTGAATGAAACTTTTATTTTGTGTTTTTGAGAAGGAAGAGTTGGCTGACTAGTTATCGTTATATGCTTTAATTTCCTCTCATGTCCCCTGCTCTTTTATTTTACTGTTTGAAGACTTCTAAGGTAAATATAAGCGAGCCAAAAGAGTTCTCCAGACAGTTCAGTAGATCATTCTGAGCTGTACCACTTACCTGCAGCATGAACCTGGGTAACTCACTTAATGCCTTCATCTTTAAACCAGAGTTAATAATGTACCTTAGAAAACTTAGAGATATGTTCACCAAAATCACTATATAAAGCCAATATTTTATGTTATTATTCAGATTGCCTTTACTTTTGCATGAGTAAGACATGATTTTTCAGAAATGAGTTTTTACTGGAGATTTGGTATTCCTGTAAACTTCTTGAATTGCAGCTACTGAGGTCTGCCTATGCATACACACATATATTACATGCATGTGTAGGTTGTGTAAGCCACTGTGTAACAAGTGACATGTTGCTTCTCCAGTCTGCCTTATATAAATTTCAGTAATTATTGATATCACCAGTTATTGCCAACTTATACCAATGTGTGACCAGAACCACATATCACAGGTTTGTCAGGGCTGCTACATGGTTATCCTTCCCTTTAGTAATCTGTTACAGATTTCCCCAAAAGATGAGGATATAAAATGGAGAATATTTGGATGTGGAACAGAAAACAGAAACTGGAATCAAGCTTCTCAGCAGAAAATATCTGAGGGAGAGGGGAAAGTTCTGTCTGTGGCAGCAAAATGACATGCCAAGCAGACTGAAACCAACATTCATAATGTTAGGAGCCCACTTTCCGCAGTGCATAAATTCAAGACAATGAAAATGTAATGAATAAAGCATTTAGAGAGGTGATTGTGACAAGGACAGGAGTGGGGGAGGGGTCAACCACTTCAAGTGAAACTGTTTACTGACGGAGAGGAGACATCAAACTGGGAAATAATTTAGGCTTAAGGTTCCCCAATACGCACCCTTTCCCTAGCAAGTGAAGGGAAGTTCAGACTGCAAAGAGTCAGGGTGCTTTACCTGACTCTGTAAGACCCTGAACCTTCGTAACACTTAGCTACATGTAAAGGATCTTTAGCACTATGTACAACAGCTTAGCTTTTGCGTGCCAGACAGCCTTTTGAAAACATCCTACTGCAAGTGAAACTGAAGTATAAAAATCCATCCCTCCCACCCTCCCCACCCCGAACAAATGCCTGTTGGGAGTTGCAAAGAGCCACTAAGCCTTGATCCCTGTAGGAGCTGCAGATGTTGCTGGAAGCCACTACTAACAAGGAGCCAAATCTGGAGCTGGGGCTGCTCAGCACCTCTGAGGATTTGGCCATCGATTTGAGCAGCCTGCAGATCCCAAAGCCCAATCCTAGGAGGCTTCTGTATCTCTCTGAATAATCTTAGCATGGGGGAGGAATCTTAGGCAAGCTTTCAACCCTCTCAATTAGTTTTAGTAAGGATTTTTAAAGTCATCTTCATGAGGCAAAGGGCTAGAAAAGTAACTCTCTCAAAGGAAAGCTGAAAATCTGTGTTCTGTTCCTCCCCTCTGCAAACATAAGAACAAAGTTTTCAGTCATGGGCCTGGCCACAAAGGCAAATTGTGGAAGAAAGTTATAACAAAGACAATTAATTTATTTTCAGAATTGGTATGGAAATGCAATCAGGGCAGATTATTCTCTTACTTATTTCCACACCTCTGCAAAAATCTGCATGCTTTCATTTATCAAATAAGGCAAAGATTTTAAAACATCATATCTTTTGTAAAGTTGCTACCAAACACAGAAAATTCTACCAAGTGGTCTAAGTGGAAAATACAGTAGGCATCTAAAGAAAATAGCAAGTTTTAAGAAGTAATTGCTCTACAGTTTTTAGTTTCCATTCTTTTTTTTCTCTGCTTGATATCCCGGAGAGCATTAGCCAGGAGATGCTGAACCTCTTATCATTGGTTTCCAGTGAGAAGTCCTTACTGTCTTTTTTTCACTAGGGTTTGAAGCTGTAAGAGTCATATTCTAACCCTCACTCTGTATATGCACTGCTCCAAACCTTGACAGATCATCAACTGGATTTCCCAACATCCTGAAAACAGGCATAAGTATGAGATGAGAAAAAAACCAAGAAACAAGAAACAGAAATCCCCAGCACACTTGAGTTCTTTATATTCACATGATGACTTCTGAATGTTTAGAGATTAAGTCTTAAGGTATATTTCTGGGATCACACTTTCAGGATTCCTACATAGTCATGAGACCTAGAAAGTTTTGTTTTACCTTTAAAAAGAATTCCTTTTGCATTTGCAGGAGCTGAAGATTTAAATAAAGCATCAAATACCTCAAAGTTCATGATAAAATTGTAAGAGCTGGCAACTTCAGTCCATTCTTACTCTTTCACAGAATCACAGAATATCAGGGATTGGAAGGGACCCTGAAAGATCATCTAGTCCAATCACCAGAGCAGGAACACCTAGATCAGGTCACACAGGAACACATCCAGGCAGGTTTTGAATATCTCCAGAGAAGGAGACTCCACAATCTCTCTGCACAGCCCATTTCAGTGTTCCGTCACCCTCACTGTGAAGAAATTTTTTCTCATATTGAAATGGAACCTCTTATGTTCCAGCTTGCACCCATTGCCCTTTGTCCTATCATTCTCTTTCTCTTTTGCATCTGATTTCTTTCTTTTGCTTCCTGCCAGGTTTTTTTCAGTGAGTTTCCTTTTAAGTAGCTCATTCCCTCCTGTCTTTCCTGTGGTCTGGTGTGCTACTGAGCTACTGAGGGGGTCCAGCATCCGTCCTTCAACTGCAGAGCACAGACGTTCCCAACTGGCAGAGATGGGCAGGCAGAAGGTGCTGGCAGGGAAGACACTCCTCAGTGCTTACGATTTCTGTGATTCGCCTCTCCCCAAGGCACAGAAAGTCCCCTGAAGAGGAAGCTTTCCTCAGGAGCCAGTTGGGTGTTGTGGTTTTCATCAGTGAGCTAGAAGGCTCCTCTTTTTTTCAAGCACCTTTTATCTGGAAAAGCAAAAAGCCCATCTATCCAACCCCTGCTTCCATCAAGCAAACAAGTCTGCTCTCTAAGAGTAAAGGAAAGCAAGGAGCAAAGATTTGTGGTGTCTTGAACTAGTGCTGCTTTAAATGAGCTGTATTTGAAGCAGGTATCAAACTGTGGCTGAAATGGTGAGTTAGAAGGACCATCTAGAGCAAGGCTTCCCTAATATTTTTGGACAGATTAATATAAACTCTCAGAATTTTTTATGTATTTGCAGACACCAAATTTCTCACAATGTCAAAAGGACCATTCTTTCTACTCCTGACTAAACCAGACATTATTGAACCTGTTCTTAAATCCTCTTTGGAATGAAACAATATAAATACTTTCTTGTGAGCTTCTTGCAGTGCTTCATCATATTAACAGAAGGAAACTCTGCCTGATATCCTTCATAGAATATCATTCCGGTTTTCCCCAGCAGACATGAAGGAAAACGGAAGGTAGTTTTATCCTCTGAGACCTTCTTCCTCCCTTTTGCTCCTCCATTCAGCTCCAAGCACTCTCTTGCAATGGACATGGAGTAGTATTCTGGTGTACCTAGAACAGAAACTTTCTCTCAAACCCTAGGAAACAACCTCAAATAACATAAGTAGAAAGAGTAATATAAACCAACAGGACTATTTAATTCCACTGTCAGAAGGGATGCATCTGTGGGTTTACCTAATTGTTTTACAAGCTCTTTCACATACAAAAAGGGTTGCATAGTAAATGGTGGATGTACTTGTCTTTAAAAAAAGGCATGTAGTTATACATTGGTATTTTCAATAGGTGTTATGGTTATATGATAACCAGCTTTCAAAGTTTATATATTTACTTAATATTTATTTAATTTAGATATCTAGAAAAGACATGGAAGTATAGCTCAATATAGCTACTAGAACAAATACACAGATGCTTCCACTTGTGCTCAAAATCCAGGCCTACCTCAGGCAACCACAGTTCTGTCACACAGGTTGTTATATTACCGAAGATGTATGAACACTGACGAAAGCACTGACTATACATACCAAATAATAATATCACAATCGTTATCATTAGACAAAGAAGGTCAGAACTGCTTAGTTAGGTAACAAGAGCTTCAACTGCAGGGTTAGGAAAATCTTGTCTGCAATAAAATATAATATAAACTGCAATAAAATATAGCAAAAACTAGAGCTGTTAATATTCGTATAATACTAAACTGCTCAAGAAATGCTGAAGGACTGCTGCCTCCTAGTCTTTCTGTTTTCATTTACAGCAAGTTCACTTTGGAAATGCTGAAGAATCTGCATCTATCAGAAAATTGCTCACTTACTAAAACCAGCTATTTTTAAGGTTTTATTTAAAGGAGAAAATTAATAGATTAAACTGATGTCAGGCATAAAGCAATTTTAACCAATACATTGCAAGTCTATAATACAAAATATTGGAAAATTATATGTAGAGTAATCTAAAGTAATGAGATGTTAGAATTCCTTGGAACCTAGAAACTCTTCTATTCATTCTGTTCTTCTTTTTCTTTCAACCTCACTGTGGGAGGCTCCCTCTCTGACATCTTTATATATGATGTTCTCATTTCAAAATGCCACTGAACCTTCAAATGAACACTTGCCTATGATCTTTGAATACAAAAATACTTAAATCATGGTTTTTATATTTTAGTGCACTCAGCCATAATATTCACTGAAAGAATTTTGGTATTTAGTCTAGGTCTTATTTCAAAAGAAAAGAAAAGACGACTCTCAAAATGAAAACAATAGTTCAGTAGAATGAAATGCCAGCAGTAGCAGATAATTTCTAGACAGGAAGTTTTAAACATATATTGAAAAGAAAAGGAAATTAAAAACCCCTTAGAAAGTTAAATCTGGAGTAAAATACATTATCTTCCTATAAGAATGTCTTATAAATTGCCATTAAAGAATGAAAATAACATGAAGTAATGCAAGTAGTGCTTGTACAGTATTTGCAGCTTGGCACCTATTCCCAGTGTTAGCACGGATAGGACTTGAATGAAGAGTTTTGAAGACCTACTCTATTGGCGGAAATTAGAAGAAAGCAAGGACAGCTTGCTGTTCTATGACAGACAGAGTTATCATGAACATACTGCTCTTGTTTGCTTTAAACCAATCCCTTTTCTTCCTATCAGGCTGTAGAGATTTTATAGCTATAAACAGGTTCTGAGGCTGTTTGCTAGAACAGACTACCTTCTATCCTGTCCTCTGTTAATCATCTATATAAACAGAATTTAATATGACATAAACAAAGCACCTGTATTAGTAACCTGAGGGAATAATGCAGATCTGCTACTAAAGTCTCAAGTCAACCTTGTATTTCCCTTTTTAAGATTACCTCTTAAGATTGTTGATTCCATGTGTAGTTATCTCACACTGCATTCCGCTATTTTCGCTATTCAAATTAACATGTAGAGTAATGTTACTTCTAATTCCTCCAATGGATAGCTAAGCTTAGTACCAAGCCTTTGTTTCATTTCACTAACGGTAGAATTTCCCACCAAATTTCAAATTGTACTTTTAACAGATTTGACATACATACTCTGTTTTCAGTGTTCTAATGCATGTCAGAATTTATTGTTTTCCAGGAGGTCAATGCATCAGATATGGAATTGTGACTTTTCAGTAACCATTCATGGGCTGTGTCACAAACAGGTAGCATTACTGAGTGTCACAGTTCTTTTCTGTGCTTGTGATAGCTGCCTGTTATGCATTTCTTCTTGAAGCTTTTGCTGGCTTTGGGTGTCATCTCGGTTGAAGCAAGAAGCTGGCTACATCACTGCTTAAAAACTATGGTGACTCAAAAGCCATGACTGTTTCTGCCTTTCATGATTTCTGCCTTAACTGTAGTAGTATGAAACCAAGGTCACTATACTAAGCGGGCTTCAAAACCACAAAGAAGTTAAAGCTTTTCTACACAAAAATGTTAAAGCTTAACTGGAGGAAGAAACAACAAAAACACAGGTACCTCCTTCTGACATATCCTAAATTGTGTTCTTTAGCATCACTGTAACTGATAAGAGCAATATTAAGATTTTTTTCATCTTAACCAGGCGAATGTAAATAACTCACATGGGAGCTGTGCAGCTATGGGAAGCAGAAGACTGCACAGCCTTAACATTTTATATGTATGCATTAAACCTGTAGATGTTAGATGTGCCAAGGAAGCTAGAGGAAGAATACTTACAGGCTGCACAGTTAGGACTGAGTGCTCCATCCAGTCCAGCTGCTGCCCTGTGTGTGTTGGGACGCGCTGCTTTCTTCCCTTCCCTCTGGTGCCGAATGTTGCTGGGTATGCTCAGCACGCTCTCTTCAATGGCACAGGCTGCTTGAACAGCTTGTAGAGGAGTGCTCTGGATAAAAGTGGAAAAAAAAACCCCAAAGAGTAAGGTTGGTTTTAGTGGAAAGCATATTATAGGATTGTATGAGAAGTACTGCTAAGGGCATACTTTATTTCTTGGTCTTTACTTTCACTACTGCCTCCACCAATAAAAAGTGAAAAAAAAAAGGAAGAACAACACAACAGCAGTGTAATACTCAGAACAGCACTACTACAGCCTTTTTTTCATATTTAGTATTTAAGTCCAGCCTGTAGCTTGGGGTTACATCATGACAGTTGAACAAGTTAGTGTTTGAAGACCACTAGACTAAGGACATGATAAATCACTATCCTTAATTTGGGATTATTCACATGCTGTGACTTCAGCAGCTGGAATTTGAATGTCACTGTGTCTGTATTCTAATATTTCAAGAAGAGATGCAATAGATGAGGAAAGACATCAGAAAGGAGCAAAACAAGCTCAATATTTTGAACTCCAAAATTCTTTCAGGTGGTAATCACTTTTTGCCATTTCCAAATCAGACAGAGAGGAAAACTGAAAATTGAGTTGCCAGTTTCCACAGTTACTCTTTTTCACCTAAAGGGGATATCACCATCATGTTATCCATGTTACACAGATGTAGAAACTCTGAAGAGATGTGAAGACACAGAAGAAAGGTGCAGCTGTGCAAAACAAATAAATGAATCTTTCACAATCATCACGAGCCACTAAATCATATGGATTATTATGAAAAGAAACGGTGAGGCACTTTCAAGAAGTAAAACTAAAAATGCTTGGAAAAACATTTAATCACTTACAAGTTTAGATACAACCCATTTGAATTTCACTTAAATATTCAGACCTGAACATAAAAATTGAACACAAGTTAAAGAGACTCTAATGCTTCCTGATTTTAGATACTTGGCTAAAACTCTACAAAAGGCACTATACTTATTTAAATAGCTTTAGGATTTTTTGCAGTATTTCTTCTACCTAGAAATATGTAGCATCACACACTAACAAGTTCTATAACAACAACTGTACTAAAGTTTTTCTAACCTCAACATTTATTAGTCAGATTAAAAAAGATTTTTTTGTCTGTTTCAGCATAGGCTCAAGCAGTTCAGGCCAATGATCCATATTTTAAAACTGTACATATTTTAAAGTTATTGTATTTATTACTTTTGCTAATCAAATTTTCTAGAAAGACATTAAGGACTGAGTTAAGTGCATGAATCAGTAAGAAAACCAGTTAAATATATAGCTATTGAAAATAGGGATTCCAGCTGTAGAGTACACATCTTCCTTTCTAGTAGTATAAATGAATCTATGGTGGGTTGGGGGGTATAAGTATTGGTTTGTCATTTGTTTGTGATGGTGACTGCCCAGCAACGTATATGGCAATGATGAGGTTAAAAATCTTCCCTGGAGTAATAGAGGAAAGCTTTTCTTCCCCAAAGGTATTGCCTCAGCTTCAAGGAAAAGAGACAAGTTCCTCCAGGTGAAGACGTAGGTGGGTTGATTGAGGTAGTCCAGCAATGAGGAAGTCTGCTGGGATCAATTAAGATGACCCAGATATAAAAAAGTAAGGAGAATGCTTTTGCTCCTTTATTGCTCCCAGTTTCCCACTCTTGACTCTAAGCTATGGGTCTGAGGTTCAAGGAATACTGTAAGGCTGATGTAAGGTTGTTATCAGTTTGTGAGTTGAGTGCCTTGAAAAATTAATTTCTCTTTAAGCAATAAAAACTCCTTCCTTTTAGAGATGCACAATAAAAACATAAACCTCAATATCTAAATGTAGTTTCCCTTCCTCCCTACTATACCCCCTTTTTTTTTTTTTTAGTTTTTAGACCAGGACTTGACAAAGGGATAACTAACCATTCATCACAGGATGCAGAGCTAGAATTGTTTTCCCTGAAAACACTGGCTTCTGGAACAGTTTTACCAAGAAAAAAATCTAGCATATTTCCTAAGTTACAGTGTAATTTTCATTATTTCTAGAAAAACTTTAAAAAAAATAATCAAGGATATACTCTGTGTCAACAACAGAAAAATCATTACCATGCTGCATTTAAAACTTTATATGTAAGCACCAGCTTTTCAACACTGCTTTGACAGAAGGGAACCTCAAGCTTCTAAGTCTAGAACCAACTATCTGAAAAAACCTATAAAGTGAAAAATAGAGATCACAAAACCCAGGCTTGTGTCAATACAATATAGAGTGGGGTTGTTTGGTTTTTTTTTTTAACCAGTTGGGGCCACTCCTACCCTCCCCCTTGTTTCATCTGATTAAATTCCCGTTGCAGGCCTTTTGCTGTATCATTCACAATATATTCACTACGAATCACAGCGTTTGAAGTACCAAAAGAAATACACTTAATTATTGCCAGAGCTTGAAAAGTTAAAAGGTCCACCCTGATCCAAACCTCCTCCATTTCCACATATTGCTAAACTCAATAGACAGCTGGTTTGCTTGACCTTAACATTGCTCAGCTTCCAGGAGGCCTGGGTCTGTGCGCTGGGACTGGTCCGAGCAGTACTTGCTGGTGGAACTGACAGCCCTCACCCCATGTGCTGGATGCTTCCTACAACGTACAATGGCTTTCTGAATAAAGGAGGGCTACCATTTAAAATGTGCTCTCCAACACCAAGCCCCAAACACTTTAAAAAGGGGAAATAGAGGGGGAAGCTCGGTGTCCCATCCAGCAGAACTTCCCAGCATTGAACGCTCCCTTCAGCAGTACCACATTCACATTTCTTCCTTTCAATCAAACTCTCTGCACCTTTTATTTGAAAGAAAGATAGTCAGGGATTAAAATGACTCTTGCCTGCTTCGTCTATCCTCCATTATATAATCAGGTACAAGTAAAATCCCTGAGGCAGAACAAAGCTTTATTGACTGAAAGCAGACACAAACCTGTTCTATTATAATTAGGGAGAGTTTTGAATTGGTTTCAAGGGACTGTCAGAAATAGACCTCAGAAAGGGATGCATGAAATATCTTGCCTTTTGCGGCTCCTCCAAAGCTATGTGCTCTTAGCAGCACACAAGTACACGTTCCAGTTCAGAAGAGTAGAAAACCATGAAGCATATGAAGCTGCTGTGCCAAGGAGGAAACCTACTGTACATGAGAAGATACAAGCATTCTAGAGAAAGTGGGGTGGGGGGGAGGAAGGGGAGAAAGCCCCAAGAAGAAAAAATACACCACCACCCCCCCCCTTAATTCTGGTAAAAAAAAACAACAAAAA
>VXBJ01005694.1:55382-57882 GCA_013400055.1 Nycticryphes semicollaris
AAAAAACCCCCAAAAATCCAAAAAAAAAAAAAAAAAAAAAACCAAAAAAACCAAACCCCAACCATCCACCAACAAAAAAAAGCAAACAAACAAAAACCAGAATAAAATTCTCTTAATTCTGAAAAATGAAATCTGTTCTAACAATATACCTGCCCATAGTTTCATGGCTGCCTCACAGCTCATAAATTAGGCAAGTTCTAACCTGAGCACACTTAATGCTGAAAGACATATAATGCTTGATTCTGTAGAGTCTATTCATCCTATGATCTACGGAGGTGTTAAAATATCTCATGTTTGAGGAAAATCAACCAAAGAAGAATGGAACAAGACTCATGCCTTTGAGGTTCCTCTGGCATTACTTCTAACAAGACGTGTGTAAACATTGCTGTTCTGGACAAATTTCAAATGGAAAGCAGAGGTTCTAAGAAAACCAAAGAATTAGCATAAGTTGGAAAAATTATTGTTTCGATCCCCTTTTAAAGATTTTTAGACTAGCATTGGTCCAACAGTCTTCCACCAAAAATATCGGCTCTAAACAGATCACGTGTATAGCTCTCCAGCATCACCTACAAATACAGGGTGCTTTCAATGCAATTTTCACCCATTAGTCTTTTTTTGGAGAATCCATTTTAGTACTGCATTTCAGTCTGTTTGTTTTAGTTTATTTTCATTTTAACTGAGGTCCTTTAAGTAGCTAGCAGCACTGCTCTACAGAATTCTTATTTCACAGTGCTTAACATTCCTCTACAGACAAAGCACACTTAATAACTCCTCAAGCAAACAGTGAATTGATAAAAAAGGACTCTTCTAATCATCACTTCCACAGTACCCATTTCAGTGGCATATTCATATTGTACAACACGGTGGTATAGTTTCCTGTACATCCAGCTCGGCAAAGCTGCAGGGGAAGGTGGTCTGGAAAGTGGCAACAGAACAACACTGAACATGTGAATTGTCTCTTTATGCATTCCCGTGGTAACGTGTCCGCCTGAGACAACACTGCTGCCATTGTACAACATGAAAAAATTATGTCCATTTCCATCAAAGAACAGAAAAAAAAAAAAAAAAAAAAGATTTTTATTGTGGTTAGCCTGAGTTCAAAGCTTGGGGTAACACACTTATGGATGAACAGAATAAACAGTTACACTTAGGCTTACTGTATATAGCTTAACGAACACATATGAAGATAATATCAATAATTCACATTACTCAAGAGGTGGTGAGTTGAACAAGTCCCTTCTGGTTAAAGTTATTTAAAGATAAGGTGAAGTTAAGTGACTGATGGCACGGTTACAGAGGCCACAGTCCAAGGGGAATTTGGAGAGTCTAAGTTACACTACCAGAGTGATTTGTGCAGAATTATGTCAACTTACAGATCTTTAGACCTTATGGGAAAAGGAACCATCTGATCTCTAAAAGAAGTGATACAAGATGAGTATTTTACAAAGTACAATTATGCTTTACTCAATAAGTGATTTCTATGAAATAAAACTGGACATCACCATAACAGGAATCATTACAGTAGAGTTGAACAGCAAGTTCAGTGACAACAAGGAAACTCTAAGATACTAAATACTTGAAACAAAATGCCACACACACAAAAAAATATAGTCTTTTTCAGTGAAGTGCTATCAAGCCTCTCTTCTTCCTCAGAAGTTTGTAATGGATCTATCCTGTATCTGTCTAGTATTATGTTTTAAGCATTTCGTTGAAATTGCAAATGTAGAAGTCATTTCTAAAGTAATTAGTACATGACTGAATGCTAACATGTTATTATTTTTGGCTGACTATTAGCCACAAGCATCAAATTCATGAATTAATCTAGAATTAAGATTTTTGTTCTGGTAAAAAAATGACATAACAAACTAGGTGGCATTTCATTTGTTAATATTGCAATAAGTGCAGTATTCTTCATGTTGGAATGGTAAGATTATAATGAGAATCTGTCGCTCGTATTATATAAACATATTCCACATACTTATGCCTGAAAATTATAAGCATTATCCTAAGATCCAAATTCATTGTTATAATATTACTGAAGAGTCTGTAATTTAGAAGCAATAAAATTCTGCCAGCTTTTCACAATAAAATTTACAAACCAAAAGAACCTTCCTTTTCAGTACCTTCTAAACACCTTTGTTGCGAATGGTCAAAATGCTAAGAGCATTCCAGTTCAGTAGCTCTGGTTCAGAAACATGTACAGCACTTAATAGTAATGACAAATAGATATAGAAAATAAGTAACAATCCTCGCTGCACTGAACTTTGCAATTTAACACTTATTTTATATTTAATTAATTCAGAAAGTGAAGAACTTCAAAACTGGCTTTGAACAGGCTGTTTGTTAAAAAAAATAGAACATTTATGTTTTCACTGTTGTTTTTTCAAATGTGATGTGACAAAGTGAAAAAGCTGCATGAAAGTGTGGTTCTTTGTGTGATGGAAGTGGGATGCACCTACTAGTCTCACATCATCAAAGAAACAGACATATATCTATAATT